>JARSSU010028950.1:0-14449 GCA_029619165.1 Eurosta solidaginis | reverse complement strand
CTTTTTGCTTCTACGCTGTTTTACTCTTCTCCTTTTCTTTATTTCTTTTTTTCCTTCTTAAAGGCTAACAATTCTCCCCTTCTACTTCTCTAGGTCCGGACTATACTTTTAATATCTATAATATTCGTAGTTCTTTTTAAGTACTCCCCACAATAGTATTAAATATTTATAATCAGCCTAGTATTCTTAGTAGCTACTTTTAACTATTTATGCTATTTACTGTTGCTTACGAATTATATTCGCACAATTTTTCAAACTTTAATTAAATTAGGGCGTTTTTTATGGACAATAATAATTCGCGCAAACAAGGACTGAGTCAAAAATTAGCGCACAAACAGTTCATAGTACTTAGCGGCTTTAGGACTCTGTCTGAGTGATGCGGCAAAGTTGTCTCGCGAGACAGTTGGCGGTCTTGGGCAGCAACGTTTCTTACAGCTGAAAATCGATATGCAGATGATGTATGTCTGAATGCGTGGGTCGGATACGGAGGTTGCCGGCTTTTATGTAGCTATCGTAGGCGATGAGAGGGCTAAGTATATTGCTTCGAGTCGTTAGTGCTATACTGTCGGCATGACGACTTAATACAGAATAATTGCGTTGATAGGGCGTATATCGACAATCAAATTAAGGGTGAATCTGCATATCATTCAAGCGTATTAGGAGTTCGTCGTTTCAGGTCTTACGTACCGAGTAACAGAGGCATAGTGCGATTTTTTGTGGCATATCGAACAATTCAGATCGATATGTTGTCAGTTGGCTTGATCACGCATAGCTACAGTGGGTATGGGGGGGGGCGAATTTAGTCGCGCATTTAGAGTCGCGAATTATTTGGGGCTTCTCGATGCTCTCTCCTCTCATGTCTCATCCATACACGGGTTTGTTGCTAGATCGCGTTATCTCCACGATCTACTCTAGTCTTACAGCTATGGGAGGCGAGGCTTTGCAGTTTTGTAATTACCGGAGAGTTTTCTTATCTAGCATGTCTGACTTGCGCTCCTGGCGTTTCTATTTCTTTTCATCATAGCTCTTTTCATATCATACTTGCTTATTCTACGTTTCGCAATGTACGGAGTTGTCATCGACTGGCTGAGTTCATTGTTTCTTCTCTGTGCTTTAGAGGTTGTGTATACCTTGTTACTCTTAAACACGGGCCTGAATCAAGCTCTCTCTCATGGACATCCCTTAAGGCTGCTAAGCACTCGATCTAAATGCTCTGTAACACTCTGAATCTGCGTTTTACTCTTCCACTTTTATGGGACGTCTTATGGCTACTGTCTTGGTGGTCTTTCAAGTTTTGCTTGTAATGCTAGTTATTTCCAGCGACTGTACACATCTCCACTCAGTAACTTAACCGGCCCGCTGGCAAACTGTGTTTACAAAAAAACTAATGTGACGTCGACTGCTGGGAAGGGCCACACTTTTTTAGTACCTTCGTCGTCTTCAAGACCATCAACCTGATCACATCCTTGAAACGTCTTGGTCGTACACTTCTACATCGTGGATCGTCGTAAAATGATCCTGTCTGCTTTCTTATCTCTTTTGTGGTCATTCATAAACTATACGGCTTGCCCACGCATTCTCTTTCCCGCGGTCAACTGCGTAATGAAATGGCTCATAGCGAAACTGCTGGGATCCAGCCTCCAGCCGCGCCTCGAGGCTATTGTTTTACATTGCTTTGCTCTGCTTAAATGAAACAGTAGTGAGGCAGTATCGTGGACGGTGGGTCAGACATCTCTGTAGCTATAAATTTGCTCCGCGTGGCAGGTTAGTTCGATAACTGCCCCTGCGTTCAACAATGGGTGGCACAATTGCCATTATCTTTATGATACTATGTTGAATGAGAAGCTTGCACTCTATCCTCTTTTATCAGCACATTGGTTCGTTGACGCTTGTAGGGGGGCGTCCCCTGCGGTGTCGTTAAGTTGTCCATAAGTCCCTTCTCAGGATCCTTGCTTAACCTGCCTATAGCGGTAGTGTAGGCTTCTTCTCTCGTCACATAGCTGTTTATCTTATACAGTTGATGGTTGGTGCAATTAGTTGTTACTCTGGGAACTGCAAAACAACTCTACTAATAATACCTAACTGCAGTATCTGGGCGAATATCCTATACAATAGGCTTCTCAAGATCAAGGGTCTTAGCATGGCCGTGTTGGGCCCGGATGGGGTGATCACGCGGTTGCGCATGAGTACTTACAACCGCGCTGGCAAAAAAGATAATCATTCTCGAAACCGTCAGTTTGCTTTAGGTGCGACGTAAGCGTGACATTTTTTTCGGTAGTAATACTTTGGTTGGTGGGCTTAGTTACGACGTCTATAATCAAGGTGGAGGCTTGGATTGAGAAAAATGAAATTCGAACGCAGAAGGGTGAAATGTCATGTTAAAGAAAAGGGCTCGGCGTCGATCATGTAGAGAATGAATCAATAGTGATTGGGCAGTGGATGGGCATGGCACTGCCTCGTCCGGCATTATTTTTAAATATACATACTATGGCAGGGGTCAGCCTTGTGTGATGTATATGAGAGAGAACAATAGTGGATGTATATTAAGTTATGGACGTATAAGATTACACTGAGTACGTCAGTGCGTTAAGGGGGAGGTATGGAGTCTACAGTTATAAGACGTAGAGCTTTGTGTATGTTTTGTTACAGATATATGCCGTCTAGTCATCCAGTCTTCTGTTACATCGATAGTCAGTCTATTTGTATCATTAGTACACAATGACATGATACTGGACGTTTTTATTTTTGTGTCACTTCGCAAGTTCTTGGTTTGTTGTCTAAATTCGTTAGTTTGCTTTGCAAGCTTCTCATGCTTACTTCGTTTTTTTTTTTTCTACGAACAACACTGCATTGTACTTTTTGCGCAGTGATAACCATGCCGACTAGCTTAAATTGTGATGTGTGACTTGCAATGTGTGTGTGTGTGCAATATATCGGCTTAAAGTTTCGATTCGTGCGATATCGCCACGGTTAGGCTACCTGGCATTAATGTGATTTTCTTCTTTCGTGTATGATTTTTTTTTGAGGTTAATTCTTAGATTTCGTTGCGAATTCTCTGGGGAAATAAATGCAATGCATGCAACAATAAAATTCTACCGTTGTCGCCAGCTTGTCTAGTTTTTTAATGGTTAAATGGGAAATTAGCTAGATTTAGACTTTAAGGCGGGAGTCATTGGTGCCGTATGTCGTATCGCTGTAGTCGTATCCCTATCGTAACCAATGGTTGGCTACGGTACGGTTACGACCTTAGCGGCACCAATAATCGATTGCATTGATTCCCATAAGGTTGGTCGAATCAGCTGTTATAAGGTTACCGATAACGCACCAATGTCTGCAGCTTAAGACTGAAAAAGCTCCGAACACATAAGTGACGAACGACGAACTTTTTGCCGAGATTATTCGCCTTTTAAAGTTACATGGATCGATTTTTTGTCCAGGAGTTGGGTCGTCAACGCAACTTTAGGAGCTGGCTTTATGAAATGGCTACCAAAGGCCCAACTTAGAAATCTGTAGGGCAGACGAAACGAGGATAGTTGTATACACCGACGACTTGGTGATTTTGATCACAGATAAATTCCTGCCAACGGTTTGTGAGCCCATGGAAAAATGTGCTTTGCAGTATTTCGAGATGGGTAGGACAAAACGGGCTACGTGTAAACCGAACAAAGACTGGTCCCGTTTACAAGAAAAACGGAATCTCCTCGCTTACTGGCCAAGGCTAATAGGCACAACGATGAATCTGTCGTCTAGAAAGCAAACTACACCTGCTTTCGGGGGAAACTGGGGAGCTGTCACCGCATGTCATCGTTTTCCTGTACAACATAGTCATTCCACCAATACTGAAGTATGGAGTTCTTGTATGGGGAAGGCGCTAGACAAAAAGAGCCGCCTAAACGATTTAGGCCGTTTTGTAGCAAGTCACGCCAGCTATCCCTGTTTCGCGAAAACTGGCACACCCCAGGAAGGTTTAAACGAAAATTTTCGCTATTTGTCGCTACAATTTATCGTCCAGGGATTGGCCCCGAAGGGGTCTCTACGAGTAAGAATAGATAGTATTAGATGACATGACAAGGACACGATTAAACGGGATCACAGCAGACCTAACGTCCAACACCGGCAGAACATAATGTATCTTTCAATAGAGGTATGGAGGAAGGTCAAGACAGTGATAGGTGCATTACAATTTATTCAGACTCCCCAAAAATGGAAAAGGGACCTGGAGTTGGGATGTATCTGCAGTGCTTCATGTCATAGAGAGGCCAGCCAGACTGCTCCAAGATAGTACGTTGCAAGTTGTCGACAGCCAGGGCGTTTTAAAATCATTAAAATCAAACGTCATAAAGTCGGATATTGTCCGGAGCTATCTAGGGCCGCTCGCGTTCAAAAGGAACCTTAATGTCCCCCATTTCTAGGTTCCCGGGGTACAGCGATATTGAAGGGAATGAATTTGCAGAGGAGATGGCCGGAAAAGGATTCGAAAAGGACAAAAACGAGGCGGACAGCTCACTACGTCCACCGCTTGGTCATATCCTGGGTGCCTGGGCATTACGATATCGAAGGGAATACATGTGGAAGTGACCGTTCAACCACCGTTGTGTTAGTTTCTTAGGAAAATCGAAGAGTATGAGATTAGGGCAACTGACTTGCTGTGAAACAACTGGGATGAATACGATGTCTAAAGGTACTTATGTCCATGTTTGGATATGAAAGGAGTTATCTTGCTAAACAGATCTGCCGTGAGAGAACTTACGAATGTCATCACAAGTCGTTGTGCTATTGCACCAATGCTCCAACGTTGACGCCTACCAACAAGCTCGCTCTGCAGAAGCTGTCAGGATGAGGAGAAAGAGGAGTATATTCACGTTTTGCCAACAGAGAAAGCAATTGGGAAACTCGCACTCATGCCCTCTTTATCTCACCTATTTGCCTTCTTACTTACTTACTTAATTGGCGCTTAACCGTTTAAACGGTTATGGCCGTCCAACAAGGCGCGCCAGTCGCTCCTTCTCTCTGCCAACCGGCGCGGGTGCCTTCTAAATTAGAATAATCTTATATGCATGAAAAGGTTCAGTGCAAGAGCCAACTACAAAACCCGTAAGACTTTCCTTATGCCCCAATCGACTACGAATAGTGATGGATTCGCTAGCGTCGCGATGTTTTTAACTCTCACAATAAACTAGATATCTCCAATCGGTTTTTCCGCCGTCATCGCCGAATTTCATAAATTTCGGGTAAAAACCGTTATCGTTTGAATTTCTTTTTGCGATCCCAAGGCTTAAAACAGAGCTGGGCGGCTGCAGCAGAGAACTTCCATTGTGTGCGTGGAATTGTGTTCTACAGTGAGAGTGCGAATCACTCGCACTTGTGGTGATGAAGTCCTCGCCACTCCAAAGTACCCATAAGCTGACCAGCCCTAGACGAGAATAAAATCTGTAGAGGAAACACTGTAAAAGGCAGCCTATTTTTCAAGTACATCCTTTCCGACTCAAGAGTGGAGTGTCCGATCTTGGACTGAGAAGTCGCAAAACAAGAGTTTAAACTTGGTGAGCTGTATGCTAAATGTCAAGACGGCACCCAAATCAAGCGGATTAGCAATATTTTAGAGATAAGCTTCAAATTTCACACAAGATCTTTGATGAGGAAGGAGCTCAATAAACAGCTGGCCTACGTGACAGTTTTGAAAAGCTTTGTCGTGCTCTCCCAATCCTCAGCCACACTCATGTTCCCTGGCGGAAAAAAGAGCCACACAAATTGAGAGCAAATGTAAGACAATTCTCTAACTTAGCTGCACAACATCAAAGGACTTCTTTTCGAGATTACTGCATTGGTATTACAACCTGAAGTGGAAAGCTGTTAAAAGTCCTAAAAACTGCCCAAACGGCAAAGCTAGGAAGACTGACAGCACCTTCAAAAAATAAAAATCGATATGTTGGATCCTTTCGGTAGCTAACCAGTACTAAAGCGCTGGAAGCGTTGTAAGTCGCAGCCAAATAAAGTTGCCACACATAACGCACTTACTATGCGTTTGATGCTGGGTCTTAACAGAGTCTCTGAAAATGAGACAGGCTGATAACTTGACCACAATGGGCTTTGACTTGACATTACTGAACCCGCAACTAGTTTATAGGACTCCTTCTTTCGGCCATCGAAACGACTAATATTTCGAAAAAAATTTTTGAAAGTGAAACATCGAGAGATGGACAGAACAAATTATGTCATCAATCTTTGAAGGTCTGGGTGGATGTCTACTCTCATTGAGCAGACGGAGGCGCAGAAAACTTGTGCGTTTTCTGGTAAGGCACATTACATGGTAAAGGCACATGTATATGATCATGATACATGACAACCTAACCTGCTCATCCTACCTTGCCTACCTTGATGGAAATTAGTCGACTGAGCATTTCCCGTGAATAAACCCTGACTTCGCTGGGATTAGGTATGAAGCTTTTGCTGCAGATGTGTTAGGAGACTAACAACTGAGCTCCTTGAATGAAATGGAATGAAAGTTTGCTTTCGGTTACTTGTAAATTGGGTAGATTCAAACTAGATTAAAAGTAAAACTTTCTAAAGAAATTAGAGGGACAGTCAGGATAACAGGCGATGGTCGGAAATAAATCCACTTCATTCCGAGGCCTAGATACAACCGTCAAAGAGTAATTCTACCATCAAGTAGGCGCAGTCTAAAATAAAAATCTTGTTTATGTTTGAAATCTTCGGACTTACGTAAAAAGACCCGCATTCCGTAGTATATCATTTCGCTCCAACGATTACAAAGAAACCAAATTTTTAATTAGTAGCAAAAAATTAACACCTTTCTGTTGTACCAAAACTGTATTATAATAAGACAAAGAAGCGATACAAAATAATATGAAAAAACCTAAGGTCAGTATCAGATCGAGAATAAGTGAATTCAGCCAATACGGTTAGCAGGCAAGCAAGCAAATCACATTGACACTATCACAAATTGCCAAAACGAAGTAGAAAATATATACATATTAGGGCGGGTCGATTTAAAAATCGCTCATTGCTCTATGAAAATCGTATTCTAGGGATCAAAATAAGAAACTTTGCCGAAGGAACTATACGTCTAAAACGAATTCTGATGCCCCCCCCCCAGGTAGGGGTAAATTTTGAAAAATCCCACTTTGACCCATTTCATGTCATACATTTGGACTCGATTGGAGCACTCTAAATGGCCGACCCACACTAACTTTGGAGGCCCGACCCACCGATGCCAGTGGCACACCCCCTGGAACCCCCCTGAGTGTTCACCATACAAACATTTCAAAAAATCGCCGATTTTTTCATGTAAAGTGCAAAACCGGCGATTTTTTGAAATGCTTGTATGGTGAACCCCCAGGGGGGTTCCAGGGGGTGTGCCACTGGCATCGGTGGGTCGGGCCTCCAAAGTTAGTGGGGGTCGGTCATACATTTGGACTCGATTGGAGCACTCTAAATGGGTCAAAGTGGGATTTTTCAAAATTTACCCCTACCTGGGGGAGGACATCAGAATTCGTTTTAGAGGTATGGTTCCTTCGGCAAAGTTTCTTATTTTGATCCCTAGAATATGATTTTCACAGAGCAATAGGCGATTTTTTTGCCTCCCCACAAATCGACCCGCCCTAATACATATATATATAGACATATGTATAGACATAGTACAGCAGAAGAGCACAGCTCAAACATTTGTTTGCGACTATGAATTCCCTGTGAAAAACTTATCAAGAGATCAAAAGAATTTAGAAGAATAGGTGCTAAAATACGAACACAAAAGCACAGTTAAACACGGTGGAGCAAGCGAAGAGGAAGTAAAAAGTTTATGGTCCGCTGAAAATTAATACAGAGAAACCTCCCCCAAACGACAACTCTATTGGTTGAACGAAATTTTAGTTAGAAATTTTCAGATATACTTCGTATCATTTATGTAAATGAAAAGTAAGGTGAAGTACATTGGAACGATTTTTCGTTATCCGTTGCCAAATTTGGCGTGGAGACAACCCATTTTCAGGCGTTGTGCCATCTTCAGTGCCAATATACTGTCAGAAAATCAACAAAACGAGATGAAAAGTAAGGCTTCCAGATTGCCTCAAGTTGGATTGAGCAGGCCGGCCCGTAAGGACTGAATGTGTCTACCAGAAGTTTATTCGACGACCCAACTGAAAAACCTCGACTCTATAATGACTGTTAACTTCTCGCTGTTTTAATTCTTCCTAGTACTTATTTGCACCCTTACACACTCCTTGATGCTTTCGTATGCGATATTATCGCCTTTATGACCGCCTGAAAATATAAAGCCATCGCGATTGTAGTTTACTTCCACAATCACTGCTGTTTTGGTCACATCTGTCACTTCCGCATGAAAGACATATTAGTGTTTCTCAGCTTGTACGCTCTGCTTATTATCGTATTGGCTCAGTATACCCTCCTATTGGCATACACGTGTATCGTATCTTCTAACATTTCCGCTCCAATGCTCCACCCTTCAACCTGAAATGGTGCACTAAGAGCTCCGCTTAAACACAGGCATACATAATTTTAAGTGAAGCATTTGTCTTCAAAAGAGAAGATTGTGAGTACTAAATCATTCAATAGATAAGATTGAATAAAACAATTTTCAAATAACTACCCATTCCCTTGACCGCACACCCCTATTGGGCACACAAAATTTTACGGACGGTAAGTGTCTGCCAAAGGGAGGTTCTACTCTATTATATACCTAGCGGTGGGCTCAAACGCAAAACTTCTATGAATATTGTAATTGAAACTGTGCAAATCAATTTCGCAAACGTTTTCGAAAAAATTCTAAGATTCGAGAAAGTTTTACAAAAATATCGAACAATTTTCCAGCCCAATCAATTTTAGTCCAACAATGATAAGTTATAGGTGTATTTAAATTGTTGCTGATTATTGACAATTTTTTTTTCGAAAGGTATTTTAGATTTTCCTCCATATAAAAAAAAATTCACACTTTTTGGAAAGCGTTTTTGAGATTAAGTTGCATAGTTTCGGTTGTAAACTTCACAAAAGGCCCTTCCTAAAATATGGAAAAAAGAAGAATTTAAAAATCTCGTTCAAACCTAGGCGATGGCAGTTGTACCACGTCTAAAGCCGCACTGATAATGTCCAATCAGCAGACAGTGCGACTCAATCTTTCGCCTGATACACTTGACAGGACCTGCGATACTTAGAAGGCTGGTTCCGCGATAGTTGGCGGAGTTTGCAGAATCCCCTCTGGAGAAATGAGATATTAAAAAAATGCTTTTGTGCGGATACCGGCAAGACGTCCGCTCACAGGTGTAAACGACAGTACTTGGCGACGAAGACTGCGCTTATTTGCATGGCCATCCCAGTAAATGTCACAAATTTTAATCGCCCCTTTGCCATGCTTCGTCCATTGCAATGTCAGCCTTTGCTTTTCCCAAGAGATCAACCAGCCGGCATCACCTTAAAGCAATTATCATTAGCTCAGCACCAAAAGGATGTTCAGTGACATCTACTCAGAGGACACTTGGCCGCAAGCAATCGAAAATAGTGGGCAGCTTGAATTGCATGCAAAAGAATCGTCCTGGGCGTTCCCTACTGAATGGCGATCAGAAGCTTTTCCCACTTACTTGGACTTCTACACACGACTTCATCCTCTTATTCCCGTGAAAGAAGTGGATATCCCGAAATCATTAAAAGACAGTCCCTAAGTAATCCGAAAACATTCCCGAAATGATCCTTATCCAATTCAAAAATATTATGTAAATAGTCCCAAAAGGATCCGGATATAAGCGCATCAATAATAGTCCCGAAAATTGCCTAAAATAATCCCGAAATGATACGATTATATCAATCAATCACAAAATTAACTCAAAAATTCATTCTCGAAATGGCGCACGAAAATATCAATCGTTCCTAAAGGCAACAAATTATACCAAAATGTATTCTGAAATATGCCAGAAATTATCAGAGAAAAGACCCAAAATAGTACCGAAGTTATGTCGAATCAATTACGAAATTATCACGAATTGGTCCCCAAATTATGCCAAAGTGTGGCTTTCCAAAGTCACACAAAGAGATCCCAAAAATCTTAAAATAAATGCTGCATGGTCCCAAACTAAAACCCTTTCGTGGGTTTCAAAGGAGAAAAATATCTTATATATTATTTCTAATTGCTGTTTTTATGTACAGGTCCCTTTTTCGCTCTTATTTGGAATCCAAATCTATAAAGTAAAGCTTTGGTTGTAAAGATGGAGATTCGTGCTATTAGCAAGCTTTGGGCATTATTGATCGTAGTGCTTTTGTTTATCTATATTTCATTACAATAATTTGTTAAAAATAAACGATTGTAAACACACAAGGAAGTATATTTATACTATGGCACTATTGTGAATATCTGATTATAACTAACACTGCATTACCGGCAGTTGCTACCATACGCCAGATGGCAGCGCAAGCTGTAAATTTTAATTGATTTATAGAACAGCTGATTTCTGTTGATATTTTATAAGAGACTTTTATATTGGTTGAGCAAGATGCGCACGGGTCCGGCGCGTATGAAAAATTTGTATTTGATAAAAGTATTGAATATTTTAGTTATTTTTAATAGAAAAGCACATAGGTCAACGGCCATAATGTCAATCGTGCGAGCGGCACTACTTTGCCTTATTCTGGTTTTATTACAGTGCAAGATCGAATTTAAAGCGGGGCTGCTGAGGATTCCTATAAAATGAGAGTAACATATTCAACTAACCGGCTAACCCTTGCTGCGGAAGTTTCTTGGTTTTGTGTTTATTGTTGTATATGGTAATGTTCTGTTTCACGAAATGATCATAAAGTCCAACGGAAATTTCTTAAATGACCATAAAGGCAAATTAAGAAAGGTCATAAATTCAATTGACTTAATGAACACTTGAAGGAGTCATAAGATCAATTGTACTTATGGCCAATTGAAGTAGTCATATAACCTTTTGGGCTTGACATTATGTATGGCATCCCAACGAATAGTGCACTTTATTTTGAACTCAGAACAAACAAACTTATCCTGAAATGTGTATCGATACCAAAACGATAACACTCAAATAATAAACTAGTAACACCGAAACGATAATTTTTTGGTAGTAAATCAATCGCAAATCGGTAAAAAAATAAATAACACACTGATAAGAAATTATTACTTTTGTATAATAAATCTATAAGAAAATGGGAGCAGTTCGATAATTTTTCGATACTAATTTGATAAATTTTACGATAACAAATCGATACATTTTTGATAACAAATAGAAAATGTACGATAGCAAAGCGATAACCATTCTATAATAAGCCATAGCAAATTGGTGGCATCCCTAGAGGAAATCGATAACTTTTGGTAATGATTCGATAACTTTTCTACAAAAAAAACGATATCATATCGATAAAAATCGATAACTCATCGATAAAAAGTCGACTACTATTCGATTAACTTTGTTATAGATAGAAACTATAACACGCCTCGACAATAAATCGATAACCCGTCGGTGAAGTGTTACCTTTAATAAACCTATTCTTTCATTTCCTCACGCTTACGCTTACATTCAGGATTCCCCATACCGTGAGCAAAGATGTTTAGGTACACATCAAAAAGATAAATAAGCTTAAAATTTAGAAGTGGCTTTTAGTTACCTTTTACTTCGTATGAGGACCGACCTAGTCTAATGTAACTTTTTAAAACTTTTTATTCATAGCAACTGTGCTGTTTTTGTTGCTGTAAAACCTGCTATATCTTTTCATTTCATTTCTTTTCATGAAAAAAAAACGCTGCGCGATATTCAAACTCGAGTAAATCACGAATAGTTTGGCGAGTGTAAGATATGGCAACGTTGATTATTTGCACTTCACGCCGTGTGCAACCTATTATGGATTGTTGTTGTTTCTGTTATTCTTACTGTTGTTACACTAACCAAAAGCTGGCAGCTGCTGACTGTTTGGTAGCTGGTGGCTGATTTCTATAAGTGCCAAGTGCGAAAACGCCACACACAACAGTAAAATGTTCCCACTTGTTTGTTTTTGCATTATTGTTGTTGCTTTTGTTGTTGGTCTCGTTTCTCTTGTTGTTTTAGCTGTTGCAGTTCGTATCGCTTTACGGCAGTTTGCACGCGTCTTCCCCCTTCTCTGCTGCATTTGCTTTGTTACGTTTTTGCTACTTTTATTTTTGATTAATAACAACTGATAACGGTTAAACTAAGCGTGAAAAAAAATCTAATAAAAAAATTTAAAAAAGCACACCAAGTGTTGTGAATCAGAAACTTGCAAGTTTTTAGCAGCAACAACAAGAAACTTCTCACATAGCCCAAGGTGGCAATATTTTCACGCCCGCTCTAGCGCGTATTCCATGCACTCAATCAACTCCACTCGACTCTTCGCACAGTCCGTTAGTTGCCGTTCAATGTTTCTACCATTCCGATAAGCTCTAATCTTCGGCGAGGGTCCACAGATACAGATATTGGCTTGGCTTGCATTGCTACATATTTCAATTTCGTGTTAAAACTCACGTTTTTAATTTATTTTTCTCGACTCTAAGCAATTGAAATTAATTGATTTTGTTACACAATTAAGAGAACTCCCATTATTTTCGCTTGTAGGCCGAATGGCTACTCTCCTGCTATGGTGACTGTTATCCTAAATACTTGTGCCCTAGACGATTTTAGTTAATTCTCTGTTCTTTTTTGGTTGCAGGGTGTCCAAATTTCTTTGGTGATCCTACATGTGTTCGTTTAGTACCAATTTTGGGTTTGGGAAACCATGTCGTATTAAAATATCTGGCGCACGTCTTCATCTGCTCTGTCCATTTTCATCATCCCTGAAAAATGGTCAATGGCGGGAGTGATACCGCTACTAAAGCCTGGGAAACTGGCTAACATAGGAGACTCATATCGCCCGATATCTCTCCTATCGCCAGTTTCCAAGACACTTGAAGCCATCCTGCTCCCTTATTTCACCGTAAACCTGCGACTTGCCAATTAATAGCATGGCTTTCAAAAACTATTTAGCACCACGACTGCGCTAAACGCTATCAACACACATATAAATTGCGGATTGAATCAAAAACCCACCATAGAACACCACGTTGGTGCAAGAATTGGAAGGGTCCACCCTTCCTCCCAGTCTAAAAAGGTAGAATTGCGTTTAATTTCTATATATCGAAGCTCCCTTCGCCACCTGAAGGAGTTACTATTGCATACTACGCCGATAACTGCACGATAATTGCAACAGGAACCACCGTGGTGTGATGGTAGCGTGCTCCGCCTACCACACCGTATGCTCTGGGTTTCACACCCCGGGCAAAGCAACATCAAACTTTTAGAAATAAGGTTTTTCAATTAGAAGAAAATTTTTCTAAGCGGGGTCGCCCCTCGGCAGTGTTTGGCAAGCGCTCCGGGTGTATTTCTGCCATGAAAAGCTCTCAGTGGAAACTCATCTGCCTTCGCAGATGCCGTTCGGAGTCGGCATAAAAAATGTAGGTCCCGTCCGGCCAATTTGTAGGGAAAATCAAGAGGAGCACGACGCAAATTGGAAGAGAAGCTCGGCCTTAGATATCTTCTGAGGTTATCGCGCCTTACATTTATTTTTTATTTATTTTTAATTGCAACAGGCCCCGGCCCACCCATTGATGAGCTATGCTATAAAATCAACGACAATCTCCGTAGTCTTTCCAAGTTTTTCACCTTACGAAATCTGATACTGTCATCGACCAAATTCTCGTCAACCTTATTTACATACATAATGCAAATGTCGACAATGTTGGACTTCCGCGTCGATGGCATTACGCTACCGACTGTCCAAAAGTACTGGGTGTGACGTTCGTTCAAGTACTGGTTCAGGATCATTTTGGCCAGCATGCAGCCGCAATTGTACCAAAACTCCAGAGCCGTAACAAAACCCTCAATTCTCTTGCTTGCTAATATGATCTCGAAGCCTTAAAGAAACACACTAGAGGAAACTGTAAAACATCGCGCCCAGAGCTGCCACGTCATGTCTTCTTATGTTTCTATAACATTATCTACACAGTGAAGCGATAATACTCCCCTTAAAGGAGAGAAATGAAATGCTGAACAAACAGTTTCTGCTGAATACCCAGAAGCCTGACCATTACAAAAGACATATGATTGAGGAGGCGCCGCCTCCCAGGGAACTTATAAAGTTATCTCCGTAAACAATATGAAGAAATTGGCACTTAAAATCAACCGTATGAAAAAAGGAGCATGAAAAGGGCCTCAGAAACCTCCACAAAAAAGCGTCGGACTACCCATTCTTTAAGACAATTAACCAGAAGTCACAGTTGAGCAAAGCAAACTCTTCAAGGATATGCGCGTCACTAAAGCTCAACTTTGATCTGAATATTGTGATAGGTTAACTTTTTGCTTATCCAGAATCAACCCCGACATACAATGTGTCCCCACATGACACCAACCATCTCATCAATTATTAT
>JARSSU010028949.1:0-21754 GCA_029619165.1 Eurosta solidaginis | reverse complement strand
CTCGACATCAGTCCGGCCGGCTCTTATTCTTATGAAGGCGAATACTGGTCCGCGATACTGGTAACCCGCTTAGCCCATGAGATTCGGGCGCTATGGAGTTCGGCTAGTCCTCACGTACACTACGGACAAGGTGCCTGGCTATGAGTGAGGGTAGCTTTGAGGTTGTAAAGAAAGTCTACTTAAAAAAAAACCGTTAAAAATAAGCTTCCCAGTTTTATCAGGCTTGTTATATCTTGATTTTATTATTTAAAAGTTGTTCTTACAAATCACATATTCCTTTACGGAACGTAGGGCAATAATTTTTTGTTAAAATTTATAGTACAAAGCGATCTTAATTAATATGCTTGCGAAGAAATACCGTAAAAAAGCAGAAGCAAATATAGGCGTATATTGTAAGTTTTCAGAAAAGTTTTCTCACTCGAATTATTATTTTTTTACCTACATGTATATCAGCTATTTAGGTCTTACATATATGTTTTCTGAATTTTATTGTTTAGGCTAATGCTGCTTAGATCCTGGATTGGAGATTTTCAATAAATCGGCAGGACACAGCGTCGTGCGCATCGTGCTACTTACTTATTAAATTTACTAAACGTGTGAAACAGTATGACAAAATTCTATTAAGGTAGAAGTTTTATATAAATGGTTTCCCCATAAAGCTTGTTTTTTTTAAAGCTAATAGTTATGTAATGCGTAGCTAATTCATATATCAAAAATATGTAGCGTCTATGATATAAGTATTAACATAGCGTGTAATTCTCTTATAACATTAGATCTTATTATAGATAGTCCACATTATATATTGATAAAAGAATCTGGCTTGCAGTTATATAGCACTTTTGTTGAGATTCAATTTGGGCTGTCTCATTCGCCGCCTCATGAAAGCCAACGTTTATGAAAATGTAATTTGTAAATTTCCTCAAAAGTGGACAATTAATATTGACAAATAGTCTTTTTCTCATGGTTTATTTGTTTGTAACATTTAGAAAATTTCGCTTTTACTATTAAATTATTAATTTAGCCATATTGCTGCTCACTCGGCCTACATAAATGTTTTATTACATCGCAGCTATAGCTACTTCTAGAAAACATTTACTAGTAAATGACTGTTGTGTTGAGTATTTCGTCCATATTCATAGGCCTATTATTTCAAGTACATCAATTATTATGACGCACGGTGACTCTGTAGGGTCATTAGTTAATTTTATTTAACTTTGTGTTTAGATTACTTGAACCTTTGTCATTTTAATATGATTTAATCAATATTTCTTGGGGGGGGGGGGAAATTTCATATAGATTTTTTTTGAATTTATCAAAAATTTGCATTATATATAATTCTTGGATTCGATAGAATACGATTTTATAAATAAATAATAATTAAATATATTAATCACACGGCACGTTACTGCATATTAACTAACTAGACTGGCATATTCCTGTCAGGTAGAGATATTAAAATTAAAGAAGGGGCTTTAATATGAAGTAGAGAATGATTCTGTATGGACAAGCCAGAAGAGTCCTTGAAGGCGCATGAGCACTGGTGTCTAAGTTGAGCTTGGCATTCGTAAGTATATAAAATAAAAATAAACATGAACGTCGATGAGTATGGCATTTGAAGTTAAATATATATTTATAATATGAAACGAGATTTTTAGTAAAAAAGATTTAAAGCAGCTTTAAAGTGATGTGAAATTATTGAAAGAAAATTTTAAAGGGCATAACGGCTTAGAAACGCATAGAAATTTTATTTTGACCTCTAAAGTAAGGTGAGTGGATATTTTGGGGTATAGCATATATTGCCTATAACTTGAGGCTAGGTACAGAACAGCGAGTGAATATAATAAAGGGTGTACAACAACATTCACACTCACGTTAGCAATCTGTTACGAGCTATAGTCATTAGACAGATCGTCTTATTTTATATCGCAGCAAATTTGTGCTCACAATGCGAATGGCTTTGAAAACAGTGATAACTAATGCTAGCAATCAATTCTCTCTAGGAGTTCAGCTTTTTAGAAGGAGAGGCAGTGGTCATATATTTCTTGTCAATGGCAATTTTAAAAAAGAGGCCAGGCTGGCATACATTCTTCATCATATACCATTTTTTTCGTATTAAGTGAGGTATACCTAGATGTAATGGCTCACAAGTGAGTAAAAATGTATCTGTATGCAATTAAAATTAAAAATGAAGTACGGGAGGTGGCGTCCGCATGCTTGACCCAACGAAATTACGGTCTACTTATCAACTACATAGAAAATTAAATAATTAAAAAGAGTATCGGAGCGAATTGATTTTAGTAAGTTAATAATTTTGGAGGGCGATTTTTTGAAAGGAGGGCGAATAATAATTTAATTTAAATTATATGAAATATATTTTTATTTATCTTTAAATATATTATGTTTTAAATTCTCCACCACTATGTTATCACATCATACATCACGGACGCATACCACATCAGAGTACAGGATATGATATCGGCTTATTTTGCGATTTATAGCAAAATAGATACTGTGTTTTCAAAGTATGATTGAATAAATCCATAATGGGCAGTAACAGCAGAACAATTAATGCAGCATTTTTGCAAAAGAAAAACACGTCAGTAAACTTGCCCCGCAAGTTTGGACGATGTTGCTGCCAGTCAGTGCAATGTTTTCATCCATGGGCGCGAAATGCAATTTGACAATAGTATAAGAATAGAAGCTCAGGATAGTAACAAAATATGGAATATGTCATCTCAAACTGCGGGCTTCCTGCAAGTATGGTAACTTATGTACTAATTTTTAGATTTTCGTAAGTCAATTTATGCCAATGTGCGCTCACATGTAGAGCAATAAATTCTCTGTCCATTAAATAGGCAGATTTTGATTGAACGACATTTCTTTTAAGTGATAATGGGCCATAAATTAAATAGTGTTTTATGCTGATTCTAGTAAGAATGGGTAGTTACTCCGGCAATACGCATCGGTGTATATTTTATAGGTCTTTGGTATTACATACTCTGTACACTAAAGAAGTCTCAGTCAGGGCAATAGAGAATTCATATAAGATAAACTTCTGGTATGCAGAAAACTAGTCCAAGTATGATTAATAGCCATATGTCGTCTTCAGTATTCTTAAGTGGCATACTAATAAATTATAGTGAAATTAGTGCTGATACACGTATTGGGAGGTTATGCAATTAAAAACGAAATTGCTTCTATCAATAGATTTTGGGCGAAAATTTTGTCAAGTAAGGGCGAATAATCATTTTATATATATAATTTGGGGGCTATCAAACTCCGACATAGTGATTATGTAGCAAGCATTTTTAATAAAATTATCTTGTGGAAGTTATGCAGAAATTTAAAGTAACAGAAAATACCAACGCAATGATTTTTTAGAGATCTTCAGTTCTGACACTTAGTAGAAGTAAATTAAGAAGTCCATTTAAGGTAATTAAAGTATGCATAATTCTACGGCAGATAATCAGAATTGGCGTATCGGTAGGATATGCATTGATAGATTCGGTAACTTTCAAAGTCGCTCAAACATATGTGAAGACAAACGCTGTGCTTGCTATCAAGAATAATTAGTTCAACACAACTATACTTCTTCGGCTGTTATTGCAGGCGACAAGCTTGAATGGAGCATCTCTGACATGTGATACGTACTGCGTCACCTTTATGTTTATATATGGTCGGGTATATAGCAATATTAAGAAACACCTTTATTATTCTTTGCTTATTGTTACCTAAGTAAAATACATTGTGGGGCAGAAAATTTCTCAGTTCTTTCTGTCCTTGTTTGTCCAAAAATTTTGATATGTAAGGGCAACTAATATGCACGATAGTTATATTTTCAACGGTGTTCAGCATCTAGCTCTACCACAGTGTTTTTATCTGTGTTGCAACCTAATGGCTTTCTGGCAATTATCGACATATGGAAAAATATTTTGAACTATAACCTTAGGTTTGTAGATGAGGGCGAATTTCCTTTTATAGACATTTTTAGATAGCTGGATATATGGGGCGAAACCAAATATAATTGGTGCTGATTTTTTTATGTAAAATATGGCTCTGCTTACTATGATATATACAGTCGATACAAATAAATTTTGGTTGACAATAATCTAGGTACTATACAAGATCTTTATTACCGTGATTCACCAACAAGCGATTCTTATCTGAATATTTTGGCATCTCTGCTTATATATTATTCCTGTTCGCGTGTGCCAACTGAGATTTCTCAGTACTGATAGACGAAATTAACAAAATATTATTAAAAAAATTTTCCATACATGTGATAGCTGACGCAGATATGTCGAAGCATTCAAGCCATAATACGGTGCCAGCAGAACCACTTGTTACTGAAGGATAGACATTCCATTTTTTGTAAGCCCAGTCGCTTGGATCCGAGCAATAATTTTGATGAAGGTGGGCCATTATAGCCGAGTTGCGTTATTTTCAACGGAAATAACTAGAATTTGTAGTAGCTCTGTCACAAATTCCTCAGTGAGCTCTCCGATGATTTAGTAGCCTTGGAAACGAAGGTGGTTATAGGCCGACTGAATACAGTTCTTCAGTGGTGTATATGTGGTGCTCTCGTGGGGGGGGTGGTGTCTTTGTGAATGTTATATAGCATATAGCCTGATTGCGTTATCTTTACGTCATATAATGGCACGTAATTTTCATCAGGGCTAAAATCTGTTGAGTGTATTTAAGATTTGCAGTTAAAGTATTATTAGATCATTTTGATGATCTAAGGATGCCCTAAACTTTCTTTAAATGTTGATGCATGCTAATACGGTGGTGTCATAGCAACATACATTCTTTAATGGGTAATTTGAGCGCATTTTAGGGTGTTTATTCGAGAAAGCTTTTCTCCATCTAGAGACTGAAGTAACTCACTATGCGCTATGTCAGATAACTCGAGAATTATTTATGTCCAATGAATTTTTGTTATTTTAGAATTATACAGTATTTATGATACCATTATATAGAAGGAGCGACAGTTTAACGTGTTTTTTATTCAGTCGCGACCGAAATACTCATTAGACTTTTTGGCTTTATTATTAGCTCAATAAAACGTGTATGTGCTCCTGTCAGAGCCGCTAGACTGTGTCATGAACAGACATCTCGAATATTTGTAGCGCATTGGGTTACTAATGTATGTGACAGTATAATAAAAGGAAGCAAGTCAGTAATGTTGTAAGCTGACTTATTTGTTCGACGGAGTCTTTGTGGCAAGTTGTTTATTTCTGAATCTAGGAATACAATTCATGGAGGCATATAATTTATTAAAAGTTTTAACAAATGAACATAAGGCCAGAAAGTATAGAATGAACTATATAGATTGAACTAAAGACTTCACCGTAGAACAATTTTAGATAACATTGGAAGTTTATTATGAATAATTCCTGTACTTCCTTTCGCTGGCGTATAAGTTGCCTGGTTGTAAAATATTTGGTGTGAAATTTGCGGGGTTAAATATCGTACCCGTAAATAGGACAGTAATTGACAATATCATAAGAAGTAAAAATATATAAATTGTCGTGCTACAAAGTAAACGCGCTGGCCGATCATATATTCCTCATAAGGCAATTTGAGTGATATTAAAACTGATTTCTTCAAATGTGACATGGAATATGGCACATTCCAGGTACAAAGGCATACTAGGCTGTAGACTCTTATATGTCATATTAAAAATATTTTGGCCAAATATGAACCATAACAAATTAATCTATGTATTCGAGTTAATGTATCAAAGGTGTGCGTGGCTTCAGATAAAGCTTAAGTTATCAAATGAGTTTTCGTCACTACATAAAACACACATATTTTGCAACATTCCCAATATCTGAAAGGGGCTGATTTGACGCATAATCCACATTGGATAGCGTCTGTAGGGCCCTATTAACCTAATATCAATAGGGACTAGCATGTGGCCTGGATCGTTGAGTTTGGCTGATGCGGGAGGGATAAATGGGTATCAAAAAGTTTCACTATACAATTTATGGTTGTGTTGTGTTATTGTTTATAAGAAAGCGGGTAATATGCGATGTATATAATTGCGCATGGCAATCGTTTAAACTATGTGCTTGCGAAACATATTTAGTAGCCTACTCGCAAGCTCATTTTATAAGAAGAAATGCTCAGAGAAAAATAAATCAAATTTTCTATGTGGGGATATGTTTGGCTTTTGATCTGGGCGTACTAGGGCGCTATACAAGTTAATAATACCAACAAGATCATCTTAAGCTATTGCGATTTTACTATCAAAAGTATTAATTCTGAAAATATGTTATGCATGTTTTCTGTTTTTTAATATACTCTTTTTTGGGGGTATGTTTTATATTTGGTACAATTTAATCATCACTGGGTGTGTTAGCATTTCATACTTACATACTATAATTGTTAATGATAATAATACAATATCTAATTAATGACCATGTAAGTAGAAATGTTATGCTTGGAAGACACAGCAGTGATAAATTTCTAGATAATATACACAGTGGTATTACCGTGAACGATAACGCTCAATAATATTATCAATTTGTTGTTAGGCACACAAAGTATACTTCTATTTTTGATATGGCTATCGATTAATAAAAACTAACACTGGCTGCGTACATTCGTTTTTTCCAATAATATACTGTATACCCTCTCTAATTATTTTCTTTGTTATTCCTGTTTATCTTTTGTTAAAGTTGTAATAGGCAGCGCGATAGGCTGCCAAACGTCGATTTTTGACAATTCATGTGATAATAAGTTATGTTGACGGACATCGTCGATTGGCAATAATACGGACTAACTAAAAATATAGAGAGTAAATTTGCAAACGACGCGGTATTGGTCTCACGTATTAATAAATTCCGTGAAGAAGGGCGGTAAATAGAATAAATTTTAACTTGTTCATAAATGATATTAAGCAAAACCACTCGGAACTAAATGACCAGCGGCGTCTTTCGTGAGAACGCGGGTGGTATCGCTTAGTATTTTTGGCGGCTATTGAACAGCGACATTTAGTGGCTATTTGGCGCCGCATTTTCGGCCCGCGCTTGATAATAAATTACCTGCTGGGTAGTCGGCAACTACCGGTTGGGTCAGTAGCGACATACTATAATCCGTCGCGCTATGAAATACATTTTATTTAGAATATTTTTTTGTGGTACTAAACTACTTAGCAACAACACTAAAATGAAAATTAGCAACCACACTTCTAACTGCACAAATATTCTCCACGGCCAGAGATTAAAATTTGATACTTAGTCTATTGATCTATCTCCCGTTGAGAATAAAAATGGGCCCAGCAGTATTGTATGGACTATAGGTATATCTCTTTCATTTTGCCGTACACCGTTGGACATTGAAGATTTTCCATACGAAAGCTTTTACTTTTCAAATGACTTTGGTAGATAGCTCGGTGACGCCTCTAGTGACTGCAACTCAAGAATAGCTTTAGATATCGTATCTTGAAAAGGTCAAGGATTATACTACGCTTAACAGGCGATGGCGCTCAAGATATTCTGAATTTCAGGCATATAATCAGTACTGAGAATTCGTTCCAATGTATCGGAATCGATAACAATTTCTTGAAGCTTTTCGGTCCGATGATCTGTTCTTCTTATTATATTTTTCCTCTCCCGGATTTTCTAGATGTTAGGGCTATTTGTGTTAAAAATTATCCATATTTTCATTGATAAACCTAGTAACAGCATACTGTACAAAAAACAAAGATATTTGTTTTAGGAGACAATTAGTGAGCCGAAATAAGCCTATCCCAATGAGCAGAGAGTTAAACGAATATATATTGTGTATCGAGTGTATATTACATTGAAATTACGGTTGAATTACACTTGAAGGCGTACTGATGCGGTGGTTGATATGGATTTTAAACGACCAACACTGAAACCCTATCAAAAACCAGGTCCATGTTTATAAATAACTCCTGTCCTCGTGCTAAATACTGAAGCTTCCTAGTGGCTTAAGCCACTGCGTGTTTCTAGATCTGACAGCTGTATCACTCTAATAGCTGGAGTATTAGCCTGGCAAGTGCAGGGCACGAGCACGAACGTGCTCGTACGTTCCTCCTCAACCCGCCTGCACGTATAACTACATCTGCTATCACTGACCAACTCCTAGATTTATAAGGCTAAGTGAGCAGAAGGCAGTGTCCCAGTCAGAATCCCCGTCACTAAGTACTGACAGTCACTCTGTCTTTATACTGATAGAAGCCACTTTGTAGTCTAGGTTGTCAGACCTACACATAATCTTGAGACACTTGACAGCCCCGCGCCTTGACCCACAACTTGGGGTAGTAGTTCCCTGAAACATCAGTGCTCAGACAGAACAGTTGAGGGCTCATGTCGTGACTTTCAACGAAAATACATAAACATATAATATGATTATGCATTAATTATTGTTGAATAAAAGCTGGCAGCAGGAGATTGAAACACGTCCTTATTCCAACTCATGCGCGATAAGCAGAGGTTCATTCTGTTGAGCATGCTAGCTTTTGTGTTGATCGAATCATGTCATTCCAGACAGCAGTAAATACAAACTGTGTAGCTTAAGTTTGGACAGGACAGGATTGAAAGCACGGTTCTTTCCAACCGTCCCAATCAAGTGCCTATAACTCTGCGAGATGCCGAGTTACTACTGTTGATCGATCTTCTGCATTCGACATACATAAATAATTAAAATATGTATTCATAAGTCTTGATGTAAGGCAGGATTGCGAACACGTTCTTCTCCACCTCCCAATAAGATGACTCCAGTAGTCGCCCGTTGGGATCGCCAGTTCCCATGCTGATCGGAATCGCATGCATTCCGTGACAGCCCAAATTTTAGAATCCTATTACTATTACAATGTACTTACAATTATAATAATCTAAGTTTTCGGTTTAAAACGCCGTAATAATAAATAATAATAATAGTCAGATTTTTCTATTTGGGCAAACATCTAATGTTAATAGCGAAAACCAACAAAGCAACTAACTTATGCCATGCTGCAGTTAGCATCGAAACAGAGAGATTTTCGACAACTTCTAGATAAGTATCCAACTGAAGATGGTGAAAACGACCCTTAGAGCTGTTGTTCATTGTACAGATATTTGCCCCTATTACCGTTTACAACTCAACTCTGGTTGGGTTGAAATTTCGCAATTTGGTATTACAGATTACAACTCAACCTGTAAAAAAAAATGTCGGTTGAGTTGTCTAGTCTAACAACTTTTTGTGGCATTACCGTTTACAATCTTGTGTTGGTGTAGTTGTCAAAGACGTCAAAATCTTACAACTGATTACTAGCAGTTGTTTTGAAAAAATTTTAAGTTTTAGAAGACGGTTGTTCACCACCTAATTTTTAACAAAAATTTTCAAATTTGGTATCAAAAGACACGTTTCGACCTCCGATTTAAGAATCCGAAAACAAATATTAAAAATTTAATTTTTGTCATATCATTTCGGTTCAAATTTCATATGGTTGTATTTTGCCAGATGTTTTGTACACATTAATGCATAAAGGCGTTGGACCCACCCAGGGTTATTTTTACAAATCGCGGCAAAATGCCACCAACACCGAAAGATCTTCTTTGCAAAAAAAACTGTGGATCGGGCCTCATATTTCGGACCCTCACGGGCCATTTTGTGGGTTTTTGTAAATATTTTACGACAGAAAAATTTTTAATTTCCGCTTTTGAATCCTAAAAACGGAGATCGAAACGCGTCTTTTGATACCATCTTTGATAAGAGTTAGATGGTGCACGGGCTCAAATAACGTTACAATTTAAAGCCGGTAGTTAAATCTTTTTTAATCAAACAATAATCAACAATTTTTTGCACGTTTATAGAAAACGTTTTGCTGTTTGGGTTTTAATCCACTTCGCACAAATATGCTCCTCAATAATATTTAAAACCAGTCCAACACCAAAATCATTTCCACAGCATTTTTGATAGCTGCTATCAGCAAGGAATCTGAGTGTGGTGCATAATTTTAAAATAGGGGTACAGCCTTCCCTCGAAAGCATTTGCGGAAATGGTCAATAATTTTGTTTAGTAATGTGCAAAATGCTGCATTTCAAATCTGCAAAATAACTTCATTTGAAGCTCATCATTTGTCACTTAAACATTTTCTTACTTGGTGCTAGGTACCTCCAAGGGATTGGAATGATCACGCGAATGTGTTTTTACGTATTCGCGACATGTTAATCGCCAACATTTCCGCCATTATAAAATATATTTCATATCATATAATATCTTGTAATAACAAAATCACTTTTGCAAATGCTTAAATTTTCGCCACAAATTGATCAGCTGTTTATTTATCTGTCAAATCATCACTTTCTTAGGTTGGCAGCACCAATTCAACTTCAACTGAAATAAGTTGTAATTCGTAATACCAAACAGGAGTTGAGTTGTCTGAAAGTTGAGTTGTTTTAATTACAACCCAACTAAGTTGAGTTGTATACCGTAATAGGGGCATCTTTAGTGGATTTGCCACAATACCTCGATGTATTCTAAATATGTAGGTTGAGGTAGTAGAAATTAACAGTTTCCTTATATAATATTTTTAATTTCAGTCTCGTATATTATTCGGTAGGATTATCATGGGTATAAAATATCAACAGCCTTCCTTGAGGTTATATTTCCAAAAAGGGAAACCAAAGGGAAATGTGCCTTTTGTTAGTAGCAACGGCTCGGTCTGCTGTACTACATGCATTAAATCGTTGCTCTAAAGAGATCTGCATGTCTGTACTACACGTTATGTGATGTTGAAAGCCTGATGAGGAGTTAATCCTAACAAACAACTGCTAGCTAGTCATTGGCAATTTGCCACATCCATGCAAAAACAAAAACAAATATGATAATTTAAAATAGCCACAAACCAAAATAACAATTATTCCAGATAAAGTATAGTTTTCTTAATTTGCAATATGCCAGCGAACTGGTCATCAGCGCATGTGGGCGTGTAGCGCAAACTAGTAAAATCTCATAAAAAGCAATAACAAATTACGAAAAGACTCAAAAAAATGACTATACCAAAATTATGTGTAAACAACAAACTGCTATAATAAAAGTGCATCGAAGAAAAATAAATAAAAAATGTTCAACGAATTTCAACAAATGCTGAGTTGTCGTGTTCAACATTTGAAAATGGAGTCTTGAGTATTTGTTTGCAGTTCAGCTGAACAAGCATGAAAATTTATACGAAGTTATATGCAACAATGCAACAATCTGCGTACATATGTATGTAGGTATGTGTGAAAGTTGCCAGGGCATCAGAAAGTTTTTATGATTCAAACAGTGGCAAATTCATGCGAATTATTATAGTTTTGTTTTATGGACTAACGTTTTATTTGCCAGCTTTATATTAGGAGGGTTTTGCCTATTTTTATTGCGAATTTGGGAAATTTGCTATATTTTTTGAAGTAACATTCTATTCAAGTTAGAGACCTTAGATTTGGAACATTTTTCAGATCCCGATAACAATGCAATATAAAAAAAGTCCGCTAGGTGGCGCATGGATTGCGATATTTAGAAATTTTATGCAAATCGGAAATGTTGCTATCGGTTTTGAAGAAATGTGCTCTGGAACTAAGTACTTTCGAAATTGGGATCCATAGTTACAGAACTCTACTAAAATTCGTGGAAAACTCGACATCTAAGACCCAATTTTAAGAAACTGCAGCCGAGAACACGATAAAAGCAGTGGCAATTTTTATAAAATTTCGTGAGTTAAATTGTTTTATATTTTCGAAAATTGAACAAAAAACTTCTGTGAGCTGTGTCCCTAAAACTACGGAAACCAATCTCAACAAGTAAGGAAGTCTAAGTTTGGGTGAAACCGAGCTGTACACTTGAAATGCTGTTGTTGTTTGTTTTGTGTGCTTAATAGTGTTACAAGGCTGCGCAATAATACATATACTATATGGTTCTAATCTGAACTAATTTTTCTTCGAGTTATGGTTCCCGAAACATAGAAAATTGTTTAGTCATAAAAGGGGACGGCGCTACGCCCATTTTTAAAAATTTGAAGTTCTTCCTTTTTATTGTTATAAATCCACTTGGGAAATGAAATACCATTGATATAAAGTCTTTTTTTGCAACGATATATCTTATTTTATTCGTCTACGACCCTTTTAAAAATCTTTTATACAAAAGTGGTTTTAAAATAATCAGATTTTTGTGTTTTCCAAAATGTTATATATATAAAAAGTGCACTGAAAGAAAAAGACTGGTAAAATCAACCGAAATACGGGTCAATTCAACCGAAATTTCTGTAAATTTTTATCCATCGCAACAAGATTTTGAATAAACTGCGCACAAATCGTTGATTCGTAATTGACCGTTTTAGTAGTCAAATGAACAAAAAAAAGTTGTTGCGACAGCTTTGTACGAAAGTACCTATGTTGCGGCATTTGCAAGGCAGATGAGTTTTCACTGAGAGCTTTTCATGGCAGAAATACACTCGGAGTGCTTGCCGAACAGTGCCGAGGGGCGATCCCGCTTAGGAAAATTTCCTTCTAATTGAAAAACCTTATTTCTAAAATTTTGTATGTTGCTTTGCCCGGGGTGTGAACCCAGGGTCTTCGGTGTGGAAGGTGGAGCACGCTACTATCACACCACGGCGGCTGCCATATACATACGTAAATACGTGCATACATATAGTATAGCATACATAAGTACAAAGTAGAGAGCGCAGTGAGCTTAAAATTGTCTTTGAAATTTGCTCATGTATTGACTGTTGATCGCTGTTGAAATGACCAGTGAGATCAGTTGTGTTAACAAAAAAATCAGTTAGATTGATTAGGAACGTGTCAATTTTATAGAATTTTGTTAACTTAAGAGCGACAATTTCTCTTCTGTTGAAATGACTAAACTAATTTGTTCGCTTGACAAAGAACTCGGTCGAATTAACCATAATTCGATCAATTTCACCGAATCTCCGTTAAGTCAAGAACAACAGAACCGATTTGTTTATTTTACTAGCACCATTTCTTTCAGTGTAATCTAAAAATTCAAAAAACTTGAGAAAATTTCGAACTTTTTTTAGAGTTTTTAGCATTTTCTTGAGTATGCAGTTTTGTAATCCAATAAATATTTGTCTAGCAAAGTAAAGAAGATAGGTCTCTCGAAATATTCGCATGAATATTGAATTTCTTTTTTCCAAACTGATTTTTTTTTGGGGAAGTGAAAAGTCGCTAACTCCAACTTCTAAAGGCGTGTGCAAATCAAACGAATTGTCGCTAATAACTGCCAAGTCGACCTCGCTTGGAAAAACTTTTTCTAAAGTATTTTGATGTTGCTTTTCCTGGGACTTGAATCCAGTGCCTTGGGTTCGTAACACGCTGTCACCACATCATAATGGCCGTCGCATTTCTCTTATAATGAGTTAATGCAACTAATCAACTGCTGTTGCTAACTCGTTGCTTTTATAGTCGCCGCTGTGCAATGATTCTCTCACTTGCATGAGATTATTCGTGGAAAGCATTCTCGAACACTCTTTTGATGTGTCGCAGTCTGCTCCTTACCCTGAATTAACTGACATTGCAAGGCAACATTGCACATGTTTGTCTGTGAAGTGTTCGTTTACTAGTAGTAGTTCTCCATGCCGCCGTCTTTTCCACCTAAATTTTTGAGTTGCTGAATCAGTAAAATTCAAACTAGATTTTATGTAAAGGTAGTGTTATAAACATTTTATATTTTGTTTTATTATACTTTTGTTTTGTATGCCTACAAATGCATACATCATTTAATTTGTATTATTTGAATTTCAGTTGGCATATAATGTAATTTTGCTTATCGGCGCATAAAAATAGTTATCAATAAAAAAAAAGTCAGTGCATACATATTTACATACGAAAAAATACATGTATGTAGTGGCAAATATGTCGACTAAATAATCACTTATGTATATACATACTCTCACCAAAATTAGCAAAGCCGTTTGGTGAATATATTTTATTTCCGAGCGGTCAGTAAAGATTGACTGAAAATCAAGTTTAAGAAATATTTGTTTGGATTTGGTAAACAAAATTGCAGTTGAACAACATTTGTGCTGTTATGTATTTCGTTTTTTATGGTTATACATTTTTATATATACAGAATCGTAAAGAAAAAATAGCAGTGGCCAATCAATTTATCAAATTTTTAAAATTCTTCTATATTTATTTTCGATATTTGAAGAAAAAAAAACAACTTCTGTGAATTTTGTAGCAGAAATTATGCAAACCAATCTCAAAAACGTTTTCGAACAAAATTCTAAAATTCGTGAAAGTTTGAGAAAATTTTACAAAAACTTCGATTTTTTCTTTTCGAGTTCTTTAAAGTTTTTTGAGTACGCAGTTTTGAAGACCAATCAATTTTAGTGTAACAAAATATGAACAATTTTTAGGTTTCTTAGAATTCGCATTGATTTTTGAACATATTTTTTCGTAAGTGTGTTTTAGATTTTGATCCACACAAAGTGTAACCATTTTTTTATGAAAAAGAAAAATCTGGAACATTGAAAGACCTAAAAATTGTACTTTACCAGACTAAAATTAATTGGGCTACAAAACTGCATACTCAACCAATTAAGAGAGCTCCAATAAAAAGTTCAAAATTTTCTCCAAACGAAAACGAGTTTTGAGACTGGTTGGTATATTGGATGTTTATTACACAGTTCGTAGCAGTTTTTCTAAAAGTATGGAAAATAAAAAAAGAAAAGCTAAATTGTTAAAATTTGATAAAAATTTACGCTGCTTTTTTTTGTTAGCTGCTGTATACATATACACTTGCGAGTAAAAATTGTCGTAAATTATTAGCTAATTTCATCAGTTATTTATTTTCATCTATATTTCATCTAACTAGAACAGTTTTCGTTTTAAGCTTTTGAAATCAGTTTCGAAAATTGCTTTTCGAAAAAATTCGAAAACTTAATATGTTTTTCAAAATGTTCATAAAAATTTCCAACCTAGCTTAAGCTCCATAAAATTTCCACTTCTAAGAGCTTTATTAACTGATTTTGTTTTTTTTTAATATTAAATGCGTTTTTGATTTTGATCAATTATACAGTTGTGAAGAACAAACTAGTAGCAAAAATGATTTATAATAATTTCATCACTTTTTGTTTTGTTAACTAAAAAATATGTTCATGATTTGTAAGACAGCAACTATGTAAAATAATTTCGAAAACGTGTTCGAAAAAAATTTGAATTTACGAGAAATTTTTAAAATTTTCATCAAAATTTTCCAAATTTTTATTGAGAGTTTTAGGAAAGTGAAGCATGCACTCCTAAATTTTGAAAACTTTTTCCGACGGGTATCGTAGAATGTAGAAGGTAATTAATAGGAGCAATATGGGTTCGAATAAACTACCGGTAGAAAAGGCTTTGTAGAGATTTATAAGATATAATTGAAACAGCTATCGGCTTGTCCTTTCTGATATCCATTGTTTTTTTTAATTTTCACTAAATATTTAATTAAAAGCCCCCGTCGAATAAAAAATTGTTGAAAATCAATCCAAATTTCGACAAATCTCAAACTTGTAATTCGTGAGACTAAAATGAAAGTTTTTATTCAAAAAATGTGTTCAAATTATAAAAAAAATTCAATATTTTATTTCTATTTTTTTTAATTTTTCGAAATTCCAAGAATCGATAACTTTTCAAAAATATTCTTCAAATTGCCAAACTTTTTCATTTTATTCCCAAAAAGCTGAAGTTTGATGAGATTTTTCTCGTTATTTAATTCATTCAATATTTTTCCTATATTATAGAAATAAAAAAAAAGAAACTATCTCTAAAAATTTGGTAATAGTTTTTGCTGCTATTTTTGTGTCCACAACTGCACTTTTGAGAAGTTAAATTTTTTCAAAACCCAAGAATCATTTGTTATTAGTAATTTCAAATTTATTTCTTCTACCACAAAAATCTTTCAACAGCCAAGATCCCAACAACTGAAAACAAAAATCCTAAAATGTTTGAGAAACACATTGAGTCTCAGTTTGATATTCAATATTATTTATCATTTGAAACTAAATATTCTCTCAACTTTTCTCAAACGTTGTTCTTCAACTTGAGAATGGTTTGAGATATACTTGCATTTCGTTCCATTCTGGTTGAAAACCATCGATATCATGGAATATTTTCTTTAATAATAATGTGAATACTTTTGGCGCCAATGTGTATAAATTCTAAAGACATAATAAGTGTTCATGAAACCCAAAAATAAAATAAAATTTAGTACAACATGCTTATTTTACATCAATGCTATCGATAGGGCCGTTGATAATTCGGCGATCACTAATTTGCATACTTTAGTTGGAAATTTAAACAAGCGATTTTATTGAGTGAAGTTCGACATAAAGTGAAAAAAAAGATGATAAAAAAATTTTAAGGACTACCTTTATATAAATGGATCAAAAAATAGAAGGCAATTTTTCCTTTAATACAGACATAATCTTGTTGAATTTTGACTAAAAAACTTTAACAATAGCTCTTGTAAAAGAATTTTGGGATTTAAAACTATAAAGGTGGAGCGCAATCTTTCAATTTAAGGCAAACCGTGTACTTGGGATTAACTAATTGATTATTTAAAATTTCAGCACGCGCTCTACCTTTATAATTTTAAATCCCGAAATTCTTTTACAATAGCTATTGTTAAAGTTTTTTAGTCAAAATACAACAAGATTATGTCGGTATTAAAGGAAAAATTGCCTTCTATTTTTGATCCATTTATATAAAGATAGTTCTTAAAATTTTTTTATCATCTTTTTATTTTCACTTGTTTAGTGCTGCCTACAAAAAGGCATTTGGAATTTTGGGTTCTGACTCACGGCCTAAGTTTCAAGTCTCTAGCTCACCGGGAAGTTACTTAAAAATTGATCGCAAGATTCCGTGCGTTTTTTCAGGGATTTTCGTTTATCTCGATTCGTCTGCCACCTGGCGGCATTTTGTTTTCCACGAATTGTAGCGCCATCGACTCGCAAACTATGTGCTAAGTTACAAGTTTCTAAGTAACCGGGAAGTTAGTTAAAAATGGATTGAAAGATTCCCAAATCAAAACTAATTTTCTTAATATCTCGATCCATGCGCCGCCTAGCGAATTTTTTTTGATAATATATTGCATTGTCACCGGGTTCTGACTCACGGTTTAAGTTTCATATCTCCAGCTCACCGGGAAGTTACTAAAAAATCGATTGCAAGATTCCCCTCGTTTTTCAAGGATTTGTAGTTATCTCACTTAGCGTGCCACCTAGCGTAATTTTGTTTTCTGTAGATTGTATTGTCACCAAGCCTCCAACTGTGGGCCAAGTTTCATGTCTCTAGGTCACCGGGAAGTTACTTAAAAATCGATCGCAAGATTCCGTGCGTTTTTTCAGGGATTTTCGTTTATCTCGATTCGTCTGCCACCTGGCGGCATTTTGTTTTCCACGAATTGTAGCGCCATTGACTCGCAAACTATGTGCTAAGTTTCAAGTCTCTAGGTCACCGAGAAGTTAGTTAAAAGTCGATCGCAAAATTTCCATTTTAAAATAAATTGTCTGTATATCTCGATCAGTGCGCCACCCACCGGATTTTTTTTCACTTGCATTGTAATGTCTCCCAGATCTGAACTATGCTCTAAGTATCAAGTGTCTAGCTCAACGGGAAGTTCCCGAAAAAGACTTTCCGTGGGTCAAAAATTCGTATGGAAATGAGGGGACAAACATGAAAGCGACTTAATATAAAGGTATAAAAAAATTAGGAAGTATTTATACATTTTAATAATATTAAGTGATATTGTACTACATTATGCATAAATCTAAACGAGTTAAAAGTGCAGCAGGGCAAATAATAAATTTGCTTACTGAAAGTGGCACAACAGTGGATTCCATTTCGTTCCACTTTATTCTCGTTTGAGAAAAAGTTGATAGGCCAAAAATTTTCAATTTATTTATTTATATATATATATATATATATATATATATTTATATACGGTTATTTGAAAACTAAAGTTTGAAAAGAGAGAAATGGACTGATTCTCAAATGTATCTCAAACTAGAATTGACAAAAATGTTTTTTAGGATCATTCTTTCACAAAACCAACAAGTTGTGGGTACCCTCAGCATTTTTGTAACACAAAAAAATTCTAGCAGTCTCATCACCATAATTTAAATTACAGTCTTTCTTTATTGCTATTATTAATTGTAGTAGAGTATAATTATAGTGGCTTACAATTAAATACATTGTCGTCTCAGTAAATTTCAATAACATTGTTTATTCGCTTTCTTTTTAAACAAAATCTCATAAATATGCCTTTTGTTGTTTCTGGTATGCATATCAAGTCATAAAATATATTCACAAGTATCTTTGAACTACAGTGAATTTTGATGCTACCACTCGTTGGTGTACAGACTTAAATTTTTCCACCTGTAGGTAAATCATTGTAGCACCAGCGTTTAGCTCTGCCCAGTGGAGCTCAATAGTTTGTTTAAGCTGAATTGAGCTGACTTAGTACCTCAATACATAATGCTTTTCGTTTGTGTATTCACTAATCAAACCACCTGACTGATGAGATGCTCTAACGGTTCTTACATTTATAAAGTTTAGCATACACAATATAACGGTTTTTATTGTTTTGTGTGGTGCTACTTCGCTGTTGTTGTATTTTGTGAGTACTATGTATAGAAAATTTACAGCAGCGAACAGAAAAATAAAAGTGACAATTTTTATCAAATTTAAAAAATTAGCCTCCTTTTTTTTATTTTCTATATTTAAAAAAAAACTTTTAAAAATCTTGTAACTAAAATTACACAAAGCTATATCAAAAATGTTTTCGCAAAAATTCGAGAAAATTTCGAACTTTTTACTCCCACAAGTTTAAAGCGTTGTCTTTGTAAAAGGGTAAAAGGTACATTTATTTTGGAACAATTTTCCGGCACCCCTTGGTTTAGAGATATAGGTAAGGTACCTTTGGAGTGTACCTCCTGACCCTCTACTCAGGGAATGTGGTCAAATATGCCAGGCAGACTTAAGAAATTTCCAAATTGAGGAAGATCGGTATAAGCAAAATATAGTATCGAATATACAGCATCTGCCTTAACAGGAACATAATTCTTAAAAAGTACACTGAGGATAGCACAACATCGATTAGCCTCTCAATAAAAAATTAAGAATCAGTTTAGTCTCTTCAATCAATTGATGAAAGATAATCGTCCCAAAATTAGTATTAAATGTTCCCGCCATTCAAGCCGGGGAATCAAGCTACTCAACTACGACTTTCTTGAACCCCCTTCGGAAGAAAAAAAATATTGAATAGTCTCCGGAACGAGCAAATCGATATGTAGACACGACTAAGAGCGCATTTTAAAATCCACAGAGTTTTTTCTTCACTATCTTTTGCGATAGCAACATTTTCATGAATTATGTCAATAAAAATATTTTTATGTTACTCGCAAATATGAGCTCAGTATTCAGCTTTAACCTACTTATATTGGTATAAGCAAAGTTAGGAAAAGTAGTTTGCTATTTATGATTTTCCCACTTTGCTTTAGTAGCCATAAAATAAACAAATTTTTCCAATTTCCTGACACACTTTTTTGTCGTATAAAATCGCGTAATCATTTGCGGGAAATGGAGTATTTATGCAAGAGACTTACTTAAAAAGTATTCATACTTTAGAGTAAGTAATAATTTCATGTACCACATAGTAAGGCAGACTAAAGCTGGAGACATTGGTGCTTTATCGGTAACCTTTTAACAGCTGATTCGACCAACCTTATGAGAATCAATGCAATCGATTATTGGTGCCGCTAAAGTCGTAACCGTATCGTAGCCAACCAATTGGGTTTTGGTTTACCGTCGTAACGATAAACAGCTGATTACGTTAGGGATACGGATACAGCGATGCGACATACGGCACCAATGACTCCAGCTTAAAGACTAAGTCATAAGTGTTCCATTTTTGGTTAGCTTTGTAGGGTGCGATGGGTTATTTTCTCTCAAAAGTTGGATGAGTTGGCAAATGAAATCTTGAAATTAGAATTTAGCAAATGTTCATGTTATTATGATTTTGTCATTTTGGCGAATATTAGCAGTTCGATTCGTCTCTATGCTGCCAGTAAATAAAGCACAACAACAGCAAAGCAAGCAGCTACACATGCATGTAAACAGCAAAGCCAAGAGCGAAGAGCAAATTTTACACACATGTAATCAGCAGAGCGAAGAAGAAAGAGAAATAGTCACACATACATGTAATAGACTAAGAGCGAAGATGACATTACTCACACATATACATGCATATAGCTTAATAACCAAATATGTGATACAGAAAGGAAAAATAAACAAGAAAGTGTTCGCACAAGATCTTGAGGCTAAGGAGCTTCATGAAATACCTAACAATATCATAAGAATTAAGACCGTGCGACTATGTAGCAAGTTACTGCGATAACTAGCAGTATATATTAGCAAAATCCATTCATTCATTGATTCAGGCTGTAGCCTGGTGTGCTGCAAAGCAAACGGGACCATACACATCCGCCCGCTAAATATCGCCAACTTTGCAACCTAGCTTCGATAGGAACTGGTATATGGCTCAGGTTAGGTTAGGTTGAACTGGCCGGTCCATGAGGACTTCACATAGACTGAATGAGTCCGTAGTGTTACCAGCAGTTTATTTTAACGACTAAATTGAAAACCCCTAAAAAAACATTATCAATCGTTTCCTCCTGCAACCCTCCTACATTTGCTATCACTGACCAACCCTAATTTAAAGGCATGTGCCCCAGAAGGCAGTGCCCAGTCAGAATACCCATCATGAGTCTACGGTCATCTCTTTTTAATGATGGAAGCAACTTTGTTAGCCTAAGGTTGTGAGGCCTTTGAGTAAACAATATTACTCTTGATTGGACTAGTTTTTCTGCCTTGAAATGAAACATACTTTTTTATTTTTTGCATCTGCCTTGCCTAAAATAGGCTGTTTAAACAGTGCAAATGTGGTTTTTCTGTCCTTACTGCCTAGAGAGGATAAAATGCATTATCAGTGCAGCTGTCCTGCCATTGCTACGAATAGGCATGCTGCTTTGTGTCTGTTATGTAACTTCTGGTCTTGCTGTCATTTCCGTCTTGGGAAGGATAAATCAGTGGAATATTTTCTGTACATCTGCCCTGCTTTCGCTTGGGTGAGATTTGGTGTTTGGAGTCGGTAACTTAAGTGGTGGTCTGCCTGCCATTCATGCTCTGAAGAAGCTTAGACGATAAAGCATTTTCATAGCGCCAGGCGCATAGGCGCTCGGATTAGATATGAGGTTCTGAACAAGGAGTAGAGGTATTGGGCTTACTACGTTCCTGCCTTGAGGGAAAAGGGACGACGGAGAATGTTCTATAGAACTACTGGGTAAGGAATATAGGTGCTGGTATTATAGCCCTCACATGAGAAGGGTAAGACGACATAGCATTTCTACTGCCTCTGTCTACCTTGGCTAGGGGAAGGTATTAAAAACTTGAGACAGCTGCGATGGGAATAGTACAACCATTGTGAATGCATACAAGTGAAAAATCTTTCTATTCCTCCATGGCCATACCTACCTATCAAATGATAGCTGACAGGGAGAATGGCTGTCGCGAATGGCCAGAGAATGGAAGATAGGTTTGTTTTTTTGCTCGCGGTTATTAAATTGAACTGCCATGAATTGCCCATTTGTGTCTCAAATCAGCTTTTCTTTTAAATGTGTATACTGAAAATCAGATTACATATTTCTATTCATTTCTAAAATCTAGTTAACAAATAAAATCTGAGCAGCCAGTTAAGCAAA
>JARSSU010028948.1:0-17186 GCA_029619165.1 Eurosta solidaginis | reverse complement strand
ACAGATAGGGAACCAGGTAGTCTGTTCGTCTTGTGATTGATGACGCTATACTACTATGGCCATATGGTCGGCGCTCAACCTACCCCGAAGCACCGAGCCTGGTTGCGGTCATTAATGCTTTGTTCTTTGCTACCAGGTCTACAGGTGGAATGTGCACAATGGCATACAGTGCAGCCGTCGGGGTTGTTTTCAGGGCTCCCGTAATGCTAAGCATCAATAGTCTGCATACCCCTCTAATTTTTTGAGGTATGTTGGTTTTTGTGTGGCTTTCCACCAAACAAGGACTCCATAGTATAGAATAGGGCTTACGATCGCTGTAACACCCCAATGAGAAAGATAGGACGATAGGCCCCACGTACACCCCAGCATTCTTTTACATGCATAGAGTGCCGTTGAGGCCTTCTTGACCCTCTCCTCAACGTTGATCTTCCATGACAGCTTACTGTCTAGGATGATTCCTAGATATTTTGTGCAAGGTTTCTCCTGTAAGGTCACCCCTCCTAAGTTAGGCCTGATCCAATTTTGGACCTTGTACCTCTTTGTAAACAAGACCATATCCGTATTCTCCGCATTGACTTTCAACCCGACATTAGATCCCCAGGTATGAATATCCCGAAGCGCCCGATCCATCAAAGAACTAATCGTTGGAAGGCACTTTCCACTTATGACAACTGCAACGTCATCTGCTTAAGCCGTAAGTTTTATGGGTCCCTCATCGAATTGCCCGAGAAGTTGGTTGGTGACCAGCGTCCACAGCAGAGGTGATAGCACCCCTCCCTGCGGCGTGCCCCTGTCCACTGATTTCGTGGCCTCGTAAACTCCCCATTGTGATGTAACCTTTCTGCTATTTAACATGCAGCCGATCCATCTGATTAAGGCAGGATGTACTTTAATGTAATTAAGACCATCCATAATCGCCCATTTTGTGACATTGTTGAAAGCCCCGGCAATGTCCAAGAATACTCCTAAATCATACTCCTTATATTCCAGGGATTTCTCTATGCTTATTAACACCCTATGCAATGCGGTGTCTACCGACTTGCCTTTGGTGTACGCATGCTGTGTTGTGGAGAGCAGCTTTTCATCCACGTTGGACTTTATGTACACATCTATCAGCCTCTCAAAGGTTTTGAGCAGAAATGATGTTAAGCTAATGGGTCTATAGTCGTTGGGATACACGTGACCGATCTTCCCCGCCTTTGGTAGAAAAACTATACGAGCAGTCCTCCAAGAGTGCGGTACATGATTCAGTCTTATGCACCCATCGAATATTATTTTAAGCCATTTCACGACCTCCCTAACAGCATAAACTTATCGAGATAAATTTAGACTTCTATATATCCAAATGATCTGGGCGAAAAAAGAAATTCATTTAGCTATGTCCGTCCATCCGTCCGTCTGTCCGTAAACACGATAACTTGAGTAAATTTTGAGGTATCTTACTGAAATTTGGTGTGTAAGTTCCTGGGCACTCATTTCAGATCGCTATTTAAAATGAACGAACTCGGACTGTAACCACGCCCACTTTTACGATATCGAAAATTTCGAAAAACCGAAAAAGTGCGATAATTCATTACCAAATACGGTTAAAGCGATGAAACTTGGTAGGTGGGTTGACCTTATGACGCAGAATAAAGAATTGGTAAAATTTTGGACAGTGTGCGTGGCACCGCCCACTTTTAAAAGAAGGTAATTTAAAAGTTTTGCAAGCTGTAACTTTGGCGCTGAGATATTTAATGTTACGGCCGCGGGCGGGGACGTGCGGCTGGCACAAACGAAAACTTATAGCACACTTCCTTACTTGTTATTATATATAGTCTTTTTCTATAAATGGATGTGTGGCGTGTTGGTCGCTAAACACGATCTCCGCCGGGTCGGCATATTGTTCTGTTTTCCTAGAGAAAATATTTGTCCCTGTGTATAAGGAAAGGTATGTGTAAGCTCAATCGTATTAACGATCCGTTAATTGGTCATAACACGCGGGGCGGTGGCGGTGCCGTCGCCACGCGGCCCATGTTTTAAATAAAACTTTATCATGTTTTTTGTCCCTTAATCTTGTTATAATTTTTTATGAACACTTGGGAAATTAAAAACCCATTGATATATAAACTTTTTTGTTTTTGCAAAGAATAGTTGCTTATTTTTTTTTATTCATCCAATGTTTTTTTTTTTTTTTTTTTTTTTTTTTTGGGTTGGGGTTTTCCTTTTCACAAAATATGTTATATATAGATGGGTGGTGGGGGGTTGGGTGTGGTGGGGGTGGGTGGGGGGGGGGGGGGGGGGGTGTGTGGGGGGGGGGGGGGGGGGGGGGGGGGGGGGGTGGGGTTGGTGGGTGGGTGTGGGGGTTTGTGGTGGGGTTGTGTGTGGGTGGGTGGGGGGGTGGGGGGGGTGGGTGGGTGTGTTTGTTTGGTTTGTGTGTTTTTTTTTTGTTTTTGGTTTTTTTCCTTTTTTTTTTCGCAAATTTTTTTTTTTTTTTTCAAAAAAAATTTTTATATTAATCAGGTCCGTCTGTAGAATTTTGTTTATGATATGTTTAATTTGTTTGTTTTTTTTTTTAAACGGTTTTTGATTCATTATTAATTAGTATTTGTAAAATTGATTTTATTACAAGTGGACGGGCCACACCCATTTTCAAAAATATCAGTTCACACATAAAAACTCAACATTCTAGGTGGTTTGTTTACTAAATAATCAGGTTTTTTGTGTTTTCCAAAATGTTATATATTCGCTCATTTTAAATAGGCAGCATTCATGGCCTTTAAACACCTAGTCCTTCCGGTATGAACACTTACGTTATTGAATAAAGTAAGTTGTATTAAAAACTAGAAACAAATTATAGTGACATTACATTCCGATACAATCATAAGGATTTCAATACAGTCAGATTTAATTCCGCCCAAACTTGTTGTTGTTTTTTAATTTTATTTTTCATAAAATACCAATTTTCCTAGTGAAATTTTCGCCTTCTACGCTTATATATAGTTCAGATAAGCGCTTGTCTTTGGCCTTTGTCATCCTTTTCTAACCCCTTTCCATTCAACTTTTCTTATAGGCCTTTTCAGCTCTTGCGCACCCACTAAAATAATTATTACTTTTCCATTGCAATTGTTATTTGTTGCATAAATAAATGGAATGGAATTGTTTTCGGTTGAAGATTTTTAATTGAAAAAGTTTCTTCGTCACAATTGTCAACCTCACATTTTAATGGAATCTTATGGTTTCGCAATAAGTTTGCATTCAATTTATTGCTGTAGTTGTTGTTGTTTCAGTATAACAAAGTTGCATGCAAACATTTAGTTGTTGTTATTATTATTTTTTTTTAATATTTTATTTTTGTTATTTTGCAGTCCAATATTTTTGAAATACTGGCTTTTTTTGATGACATTGCGGAAATTGTTTATTAAACATTTCCATTAGAGAAAATGAGTAAAATAACGAAAATAATTTGCGCGTCCACTATTCTTGACTGATTTCCAAAGCTTCAATTTTTTTTGCGGCAATCAAATTATTATAGTGTGCCTTGTAGTTCTATTGTTTTCGTAATTTTGCTGATTTTTTTTGAAATTAAACAAACGATTGGAGGACCTGAGATTCTTGCATGTACTTCCCCCTAAAACAACAATAAAGTTTTCTTTGGTTACTTTATGTGCTGAGCTTAAAAGAAACACACTGGAAGAAGCTGCCGGCCTGTCAAACACCGCGATCAGAACTGAGATTGGATGCATTCTTATGTCTCCATAAAATAATCTACAAAGTGAGGCAATAACACTCTCCATAAAGGAGAGAAATGAAATGCTGAATAAACAGTTTCTGCGAGTACCCAGAAACTTTGCCATACCTACATATATCTGTTTGATGAGGTATCGCCTCCCCGAAACTTAAGAAGTCATCTCAGTACGCTTTATGAAGAAAGTCGGTACTTAAGATTCCCCCGTATGCAGAGAAGGAGCAGAAAAAGCTTCTCGGGGAAATATACAAAAAGGCATGGAACTATTAATGCAGAGATTGCCCGGTGAGCCCCGTTCTTAAAGACAAATACCTCATGCTCGAAGTTGAGGAAATCAACCTCCCCAGCGCGATCACTCTAGTTAAACTCTTACTTATCCAGAATTAAGCATGACATACCCAATGTATGTCTCGCTTGTAATGTGTCCTCAAATGATACCAACCATCTTTTTAATTGTAATGTAGAACCAAAGCCTCTAACACCTCTCTGGTTTAACCCTAATGAAACTGGAGAGAAACGTTGATGACAATTAGTGAGTGTTTGTATCTATTACAAGGGTGAAGCACTGCTACAACAACAACATTACTTTATAGTTGGGACAAATGAACCCAGTGCATACCATAATCCTACGCATTCGGCTATCGAACTCACCACAATTCTCATAAAACATTCCAACAGCAAATCGTTTAAGACATCGAACTCTGCACATATACTTACTTACGGCAATAAGTTTCCACTTAATATTGAGTAAATTGCAAAGTTTAATTGCCTATGCGAAAATTCATAAAAATATACAAAAAAGTACTACCTAAAACTAAAAAAAAACTTACCAACAAAACTTACGCTGAAAACATAAAAGAGAGCCTCAGCAAACAGACACAGACATACCTAAAACTCAAATGAGGTGTTTGAAGCTGCACGGTTGGGAAACGAAAGAGATCAAAGCTACAAAGCACAGCATAACATGTGCTTGTGGCAGCATAGTTAAGCGTCCGACAAAGTGGATGGACTGAAAGGATTAAAATAGCAGCAGAGTTGAATACATTTCTATGAAATTCAGTCCTTTCCATACAAACAAGCAGGCAGGCTGACAGACATAGAATAGACAACAAGGTGGTAGTGTATTGTTGTTGTTTTATGTTTTATGGTCAACTGATTCATAAATGTTTTTCTGCAGATTTTTAGTTTATGAAGTGGAGATGTTAAGCATAGAAAATTTTTAGGAAGTAACAAAGCGACCTTTGTATTAGCAGATAAAATTATCAGCAAGCATCTGTGCTCACCAGCGTTAACAGCCTAAGTCGACTTAGAGAAATGTGCAGAACACAAGGACTTACGGCCCCAGCCGCCTTGCCCACATATTCAACCGAATGTAGAAGACGAAAGCATAATTTTCAATGCCGACGAAGTGTTGTCTGTACTGCCACTTATATTTTGGTAATGTATGTTGTTCCACCAACACAGCAACTCAGAGAGTATAACTAGCTTGAACACCAGCCTCCACATTGGGAGTAGTCATACTCGCAGTGACATCGAACTCGTTTTGGAAACAAATATGTGGTTGCCAAGGCATAAGTATATTCTTGGCATGGGCTGTACATTGTGCAAATTGAACGTGGATAGAGACTTTGAGATCTCGCTGACCATTAGCTCTCTGCTTCGGTAGATATGAGCCTCCAGTTAGCTACGGCACGAGCCTGGCTAACACCAACTTTTGCTAGGTAGCAAGATCTTTCTGAAAAGCTATTATCGTAACTCATGCATGTTCATCAGTGATTGGAAAACCTACTTGCTGCTTTCATTTGTATGGCTCTTTGTTGTTATCAGCTATTTTTACTCCCTTATCCCACTTTATTCGTTTCGTATTTATGTTTATACACTCGAGAAGAAACGCCGTTCTAAAATCCAGCACCACCGGACTCAACTCAAGCTTTTCATGTTCTTACTTTTTTGTTCTTGAAAAACGAACGACCTGTTCTTCAAACAACAACCTTGTCTTGAACTGACACCATTTTCTTGAAAAACGAACGGCCGGTCTTAAAATATGAACAAATGTTCTATTAATGAGAACGATGTTCTTAAATCAAGCCCAAGACGGTACAATTCGTGTGCACTACAATGTTAAATACACCATTTGGCAGCAGCTATCAAGCAGTTGTAGTGGCCCAGCGGCTATGATGTTGCGCTTGCGATCGTGTTGCGCGAGTTCGATCACCACCAAACTCTGAATTTTTTTAAAACAATTTTTTTTGTTCTATTTTTTTAACTCTTATTTTTCGTTCAGTTCCATTCACATATCCACAGGTAATTCTCAAACTTGTTATGAAATGTTTTAAGTATATATGCAGATTACATCTTTAAATAAGAACAATTTCTCAATAAGAGAAATGTATGAGAAAATGCTTATTATGCATTTTTTCTTAAACTTTTGAATTTTAATAACGATTTTTTTGTTGTAAATATTCTTTATGACAAAAATATTATTATTAATAAAAATTAAATAATAAAAAAATACTTTCCCTCCCACCAAAGATCATGCACGAACCGTTCTTAAATTGAGACCGAAAAATGTTAAATCGGCCCCAAATCGTTCTCGAAGCGTGAGAACGAAAAATCCTAAATCAAGCCCAAGTAGTGCTTGAAATGAGCACAGAAGGTTCACACATCAATACCAAAGTGGTCATAAAATACGAACGGTGTGCTTGGAAAAAACTGTTCTTAAAACAAGCCCATCGGTCACGAGTTAAGAAAAAACGTACTTAACAGACTTTTGTCAACGAATGTTCTTAATTTTGAACTTGTTTCGTTCGTTTTAGAACGATTTTTTCTCTGAGTGTACTTCCTTTTTATATGCCGCCCTTTTGCAACGTCATCATTCTTGCCAACCAAAGAAGACTATATTAAGGTTCTAAAGAAGTTTGTTACTCATTCCCTTTAAGTGCCAAAATAACTTTTTTCTTGCAATTTTGGAGCACTCGAACTTTTGTTGATAATGTCATTCATTATACATTACAGCCTTCAAACATATAAATTTTCTTTGTCTCAACTAATAAATGGGATTATTTTGAGCACTTCCCCTTCGGTTGACTCAGCACACTGCTATCTAATTTTGACGGTCATTATTATAAAAGTTTTGTTTGCCTATTTTGTTATCACTAATTTATCGGTTATATTTTTTTTAAATAATTTTGCTGTCGCTAACCTCATACAAAAGGTTTTAGGTCAGCTTCCTCTTCTCTCTGAGTTCTTTTTGTGTTTTTCACAAATGTTGATTATAGTTGCAGATATGTGCAAATGTTATTGAAGTTATCTGTATCATTATTATAGTAATGAGCTCTTCCTGCTTGACTATTTTTACCTATACACATGAAGTTTTCCGAAATGTTATTTCGTTCTTCATTGCTGTGAAAATTTTGCGCTTTTGGGTTAATCATACGCCATGTAGGCCCAGTGAACATTTATGCATAAGCCAAGCTACTCACAAGCATATTTTTACTCTAAAGCTCGAATATGTTCAGAGTTTGAAAGGATGATGAAGCTATGTAAAGGGGAAACTTATTGTATACATATACACATACGTAAAACTAACATTAACGGGACGAAAAAATTAGAGAATATATTTGGAAAGAAAATGGGCATTAGGAAACTATCACAAGCAGTGAAGAGATTTCAATATCTTTCATCAATAATCTTGGTTTAAAAAAGTAAATACCTGGCGCCATTCATACCCCAGGAGGTTTAGACCGAGCTTCACTTCCAACTTGCTTCGTGCTACTTTTTAATTTTTCCTACAATTTGGCGGGACGGGACCTACATGCTTTAAATAAACTTTCACTTAGAAGCTTTTCTTGGCAGAAACACACTCAGAGTGTTTACCAAACCACTGCCGCGGGCCAAACTCTTTAGAAACACTTTTTATACTCAGCTGAGCAGAGCTCACAGAGTATATTTACTTTGTTCGCATAACGGTAATCCGTAACGGCATAAACTAATCGAGATAGATATAGACTTCTACATATCAAAATGATGTGGGCGAAAAAAGAAATTCATTTAGCCATGTCCGTCCGTCCGTCCGTCCGTCCGTCCGTTAACACGATAACTTGAGTAAATTTTGAGGTATCTTAATGAAATTTGGTATGTAGCTTCCTGAGCACTCATCTCAGATCGCTATTTAAAATGAACGATATCGGACTATAACCACACCCACTTTTCGATATCGAAAATTTCGAAAAACCGAAAAAGTGCGATAATTCATTACAAAGACCGATAAAGCGACGAAGCTTGGTAGATGAGTTGAACTTATGACGCAAAATAGAAAATTAGTAAAATTTTGGACAATGGGCGTGGCACCGCCCACTTTTAAAAGAAGGTAATTTAAAAGTTTTACAAGCTGTAATTTGGCAGCCGTTGAAGATATCATGATGAAATTTGGCAGGAACGTTACTCTTATTACTATATGTACGCTTAAAAAAATTAGCAAAATCGGAGAAGGACCACGCCCACTTTTAAAAAAAAATTTTTTTAAAAGTAAAATTTTAACAAAAAATTTAATATCTTTACAGTATATAAGTAAATTATGTCAAGATTCAACTCAAGTAATGATATGGTGCAACAAAATACAAAAATAAAAGAAAATTTAAAAATGGGCGTGGCTCCGCCCTTTTTCATTTAATTTGTCTAGGATACTTTTAACGCCATAAGTCGAACAAAAATTAACCAATCCTTTTGAAATTTGATAGGGGCATAGATTTTATGTCGTTAACTGTTTTCTGTGAAAATGGGCGAAATCGGTTGATGCCACGCCCAGTTTTTATACACAGTCGTCCGTCTGTCCTTCCGCATGGCCGTTAACACGATAACTTGAGCAAAAATCGATATATCTTTACTAAACTCAGTTCACGTACTTATCTGAACTCACTTTATCTTGGTATGAAAAATGAACGAAATCCGACTATGACCACGCCCACTTTTTCCATATCGAAAATTACGAAAAATGAAAAAAATGCCATAATTCTATACCAAATACGGAAAAAGGGATGAAATATGGTAAGGTAATTGGATTGTTTTATTGACGCGAAATATAACTTTAGAAAAAACTTTATAAAATGGTTGTGACACCTACCATATTAAGTAGAAGAAAATGAAAAAGTTCTGCAGGGCGAAATAAAATACCCTTAAAATCTTGGCAGGTATTACATATATAAATAAATTAGCGGTATCCAACAGATGATGTTCTGGGTCACCCTGGTCCACATTTTGGTCGATATCTGGAAAACGCCTTCACATATACAACTACCACCACTTCCTTTTAAAACTCTCATTAATACCTTAATTTGATACCCATATCGTACAAACTCATTCTAGAGTCACCCCTGGTCCACCTTTATGGCGATATTTCGAAAAGGCGAACACCTATAAAACGAAGGCCCACTCCCTTTTAAAAATACTCATTAACACCTTTCATTTGATACCCATATCGTACAAACATATTCTAAAGTCACCCCTGGTCCACCTTTATGGCGATATTTCGAAAAGGCGAACACCTATAGAACGAAGGCCCACTCCCTTTTAAAAATACTCATTAACACCTTTCATTTGATACCCATATCGTACAAACAAAGTCTAGAGTCACCCCTGGTCCATAAAGGCCCACTCCCTTTTAAAATACTCATTAACTCCTTTCGTTTGATACCCATATTGCACAAACGAATTCTAGAGTCACCCCTGGCCCACCTTTATGGCGATATCTCGAAACGGCGTCCACCTATAGAACTAAGGGCCACTCCCTTTTACAATACTCATTAACACGTTTCGTTTGATGCCCATATTGTGCAAACAAATTCTAGGGTCGCCCCTGATCCACCTTTATGGCGATATCTCGAAACGGCGTCCACCTATGGAACTAAGGATCACTCCCTTTTAAAATGCTCATTAACACCTTTCATTTGATACCCATATCGTACAAACGCATTCTAGAGTCACCCCTGGTCCATCTTTACGGCGATATCTCGAAAAGGCGTCCATCTAAAGAACTTAGGTCCACGCCCTTTTAAAATACTCATTAATACCTTTCATTTGATACCCATATCGTACAAATGCATTCTAGAGTCAACCCTGATCCACCTTTATGGCTATATCCCTAAATGGCGTCCACCTATAGAACTATGGCCCACTCCCTCATAAAATACTCTTTAATGCCCTTCATTTGATACACATGTCATACAAACACATTCCAGGGTTTCCCTCGGTTCATTTTCCTACATGGTTATTTTCCCTTATGTTGTCACCATAGCTTTCAACTGAGTATGTAATGTTCGGTTACACCCAAACTTGACCTTCCTTACTTGTTCGATATCGAAAACTTCGAAAAACCGAAAAAGTGCGATAATTCATTACCAAAGACGGATAAAGCGATGAAACTTTGAAGGTGGTTTGAACTTATGTCGTAGAATAGAAAGTTGGTAAAATTTTGGAAAATGGGCGTGGCCCCGCCCACTTTTAAAAGAAGGTAATTTAAAAGTTTTGCAAGCTGTAATTTGGCAGTCGTTGAAGATATCATAGTGAAATTTGGTAAGAACGTTACTCCTATTACTATATGTGTGCTAAATAAGAATTTGCAAACTCGGATGACGAACACGCCCACTTTTAAAAAAAAATTTTAAAGTAAAATTTTAACAAAAATTGAATATCTTTACATTCATGTCAACATTTATCTCCAGTAATGATATGGTGTAGCAAAATACAAAAAGTGGCTCCGCCCTTTTTCATTTAATTTGTCTAGAATAATTTTAATGTCATAAGTCGAACAAAAATTTACCAATCCTTGTGGCATTTTGTAAGAGCATAGCTTCTATGACGATAACTGTTTTCTGTGAAAATGGGTGAAATCGGTTGAAGTCACGCCCAGTTTTTATACACAGTCGACCGTCTGTCCTTCCGCTCAGCCGTTAACATGATAACTTCAGCAAAAATCGATATATCTTTACTAAACTCAGTTCACGTACTTACCTGAACTCACTTTATCTTGGTATTAAAACCACCTTTTCGATATCGAATTATGAAAAAAAATGCCATAATTTTATACCAAATACGAAAAAGGGATGAAAAATGGTGAGTGGATTGGTTTTTTGACGCAAAATGTACATAACTTTAGAAACAACTTTGGATGTGGAATCTACCATATCAAGTAGAAGAAAATGAAAAAGTTCTGCAGGGCGAAATCAGAAGCCATTGGAATCATGGCAGGAACATTGTTCGTGGTATTGCATATATAATTAAATTAGCGGTACCCGACAGATGATGTTCTGGGTCACCCTGGTCCACCTTTATGGCGATATCTCGAAAAGGCGTCCACCTATAAAACAAATGCCCTCTCCCTTTTAAAATACTTATTAATACCTTTCATTTGATACCCCTATCGTACAAACACATTCTAGGGTCACCCCTGGTCCACCTTTATGGCGATTTCTCGAAAAAGCGTCCACCTATAGAACTATGGCCCACTCTCTTTTAAAATACTCTTTAATACCTTCCATTTGATATTATGTTATACAAACACATTCCAAGGTTTCCCTGGGTTTTTTTGTCTTTATTGACAATAAAGTTTAAAATTATTACAAGATTTCTCAAAAAAGCGAAGTTTTTGCGAGAGAAAATAGCTTATTTCTATTTTACTCTATTTGTTTTATCAATTGTTATGAGAGGTTAGAATGAAAGACAACAGTAAGGAAATAATAATAATTAAAATTTAATTAAAACTAAAATTTAGCTTAATAATTTAATATTATATGAGTATAATTAAAAATATAGTGTAGAACGTACTTTGCATCTAGATATTAAAATCAAAATTTGTAAGAAGTAGCCGTTTGACCTCGAATTTAAAGCACTGCACATTTCTTGCATTTTTACTTTAACTGGAAGTTTGTTGATAAGTTTAACACCACAATTTCTTAGTGATTTTGCACATCTTTCCGTTCGAAAGATACGTGGTTTCATATTTATTCCAACTCGAAGTGTATATTCTGGGGTTGGTTCTTCTGGAATGTCTAAATTATGCTTTATTAAGTTATTTTTAATTTTATAAAATAATATTAAAGTTTGAAGGATGGAGTTCATGCGTACATCAAGCCTATCTTGGTATAGCAGTTCACTTGCTGTCCTTAGCGGCAGATTTAAAATATTTTTTATTATTTTATTTTGAATTCTTTGTATTTCATTTGTTAGCTGTTCGGAACAATTTTTCCAAATTGAATTTAAATAATTAATATATGACATGACCAAGGCGTTGTACAGAAGCCACTTGTGTTTTTGTGGAATAAGTTTTCGATTTCTATAAATAGCAAAAATTTAGTGGTATTAATTTAATTTTTAATTTGTTTATATATTCTCGCCAGTTTAAATTGGCATCAAACCAAATTCCGAGGTACTTTAAATTGCCGACTCTCGAAATAAAGCTGCGCTCCAGATAAATTCCCTTCAAATCATTCAAACTGGGTATATTTTTATAATTGTTGAATATTATAAAGTTAGTTTTAGATAGATAAATTTTTAATAAATTATGCTGAAACCATTGTGAAATTAACTTAAGATCTCTTTGCATATTAGCCAAGAAGTCATCGAGGTTATCAGTAGCATACAAAAAGGTCCCGTCATCGGCATAGAATTGCGGAATTCCATTCAAGTTAAGTTTAAATATGTTGTTTATATATAATACAAATAATGTGGCAGCTAACTTCGATCCTTGTGGAACGCCAGATTTAACATTTTTAATTGAGCTTTTTATATCTTTGATTGGGACAAATTGTTTTCTATTAGTTAAAAAGCTTTCGAAGAGGTTAATGGCAATGCCATTAACTCCCAACACCTTAAGCTTTTGGATCATTATATAGGTATTTACTGAGTCAAACGCTTTGCTGAGATCTATTTAGAGCATTGCAACATATATTTCTTATCTAAGTTTTCGTATAAAAATTCTGTGCAACTGATGCTGGCAGATAATGTGCTCGAGTTTTCGGTAAATCCAAACTGATTATCGCTTATTATATTGTTAATTTTAATAAAATGTTTGAGTCGGTTCAGCAAAATGCTTTCGAAAACCTTATCGATTGCACTCAATTTTGTTATTGGCCTGTAGTTTGAGCAAACCGCCTTGCTTCCAGATTTGTGAATTGGAATTACAGACCCGATTTTCAATTCATCTGGATACTAACCACTCTAGAAACATCGATTTATAAAATTCGACAAGAAATTTCATCGGGCCCGTTGGCCGACCTTGGGTTAGGGCTGCAATATGCATGGCTTACTTCATCGATATTGCAGTGACTCACATCAAAACGATGAGGTATTTCAGCCACGGGCTCTGGGGAGTACTCAAAGTTTTCCGCAGTGTTTGAAATGTTTATAAAATAGTTATTAAAAGTATCGGCTATTTCAGAATGTTTTGTTAAGGCTTTATCATTGTATTCTATTTGTGAGATTTCCAGAGACGATGCATCCTTTTGCCCATATATAATCTGATTAAGAACTCTCCATGTTTTAGCACTAGATTCGATATTTTGTTCTATCTAGCTTCCATAAAACTCTTTTCTTGCTCTGTTTAAATTATTCCGCATTAAAGTTTCATTTTCCTACATGGTTATTTTCCCTTATTTTGTGTCCAAAGCTCTCAGCTGAGTATGTAATGTTCGGTTACACCCGAACTTAGCCTTCTTACTTGTTTGCTCATGCATCTTCCGGGACCCACTTCTTTCGGTGCGCAATCGCTATCGATATCAGCATCATGCCACCACTAACAAAATCACATTATTAACAAAATGTTTCTATTTTTCGCTGCTTGAAAGCCCGACAAAAAGCATAAACGTTTCCTTTAACCTTTTTTAACAAAGAAACTAAAGCTCCAGTATGAACCACTCAGCAAATTTTCTTACAAACTGTGCATAAAAAACTTTTCGCTTTTTACTAATTTTCCTAAGTTTTCGCTTACGCTTTGTACTTAGCAAATTTTGTTGGCAAGCCGTCTGTGACGATAGAAACTCATTATTGTTTATGGTTGTCCAAAAATTTGTTGCTGATTTGTATTTCTTTTTTTGCCTGTTGTGTGCGTAATCAGTTCTGTAAGTGATTTTGTTTTTCTTTTTGCTATTAAATTGTATAATACTTTCACTACTCGTACAGCTGATTTGCTTGTCTGTGTATGGCTCTTTTGTGCCTTAAAAAACATTTATAAGCAATAACGTTTTGGAATTGCGTATTCCAACTTTTGCCATACAATTTTGTGTAGGCTTAGAAGGGGGTGTTGAGTAGGTGGTGTCTTTGAAGTTAAGGTTCTGCCAACGCTATATTTCGCCAGCTTTTGGCTGCGTGGTAAATTTAGTTCCTTGCTCAATTCGCACTAATGAAGCCATAATTAAGACGTAATACTTTTTTGTTTGATTGATTTTTGTACAGAAAATTATTTTGTGTTGCTTACTTTCTAACTTACACGCGGGTAGAAAAGTCTTTAGACATTCAGATGGCGCCATTATGATTAAATCCATATCAGTTTTAGAAAATATGAACCTTCAAACTTCACATTTCATGTCTCATTTTAAGTTCTAGCAATGGCTTTTGACAAGTTTACCCTTTAAAAGGTTATGGCCGCCCAATAAGGCGCGCCAGACGCTTCTTCGCTGTGCTGACTGGCGCCAATTTGTAACACGAAAGGAATTCAAATTGCTTTCCACCTGGTCCTTCCAGTTGGATGAAGGCTGTCTTCTTCCTCTACTTCGTAGGTAGAATTCGATTAAAATACTTTCCTAGCATCATCTTTCGTGCAAATAACAGTTTGCAGGATTCCCCTTGCTGTGGACTGGGCAAAGAACATTAAGATTCCAATCGTTGGACATGCAATCGTTCGATCATATTTTGAAAAAAAGCTGATGCATGCGCCCTACCAACATCAATAATTATGGAGACACTGCTCCGCCAAAATGAGCCATATGTTTTTGGTTTACTGAATTTAAACGCGGCTGTACATACAACGAGGATGCACCACATTCGTACTTCTCAAAACTATAGTAAAACTAAATTATGTTGACATTACTGATATCGTGAAAATATCAAAAAATAACGTATGCATCATATGTTATGAAGAGAAGGTTGTGCCGCGTTATTTCTTCCACCAAGATAATGCACCGTGTCACAAGTTGTTGTTGTTGTAGCGATAAGGATACTCCCCGTAGGTTTTGGAGTGTGTTATCGCTGTAAATCATTTTTTGCCAGATATTGATCCGGTACCTTCCGGTAATAAACACCATTAAGGTATTAGCTCGACCGGCGTCGTGCTTAAAAGGCCATCCTGCGGCCTGACAAACTAGTTTCATGAGGAACTTGTGGTCGATAGAGCCCGCCTTTTTAATATGTGCATGATACATGTAATTTATAACAGGATTCGTCTCGCGTATGTGAGGTTGACAATTGGGTTGCGGAAGCTATGAATTGCGCTTATCAACCCCTTCAATCCTTTCATGGCACAATTCATTCATAACAATGAAAAAGTTTTCGAATTACTGCGCAATCTACCATATTCTCTAAATCGGGCTCCACAGCGATTAGAACCTTTTCAACAATCTCAAAACGAGCTCCGTGGAATCGTATTAGGGTCAGATAAAAAAGTGATTGCCGAAACTGAAGCGTATTTTAAGGGCTTTGACAAATCGTTCTACATACAAGTAAGGAAGGCTAAGCTCGGGTGTAACCGTACATTACATACTCAGCTGAGAGCTTTGGAGACAAATGTTGGAGTTGAATGTTGACATAATTTACTTATATACTGAAAGGATATTAAATTTTTTGTTAAAATTTGACTTTAAAATTTTTTTTTAAGTGGGCGTGTTCGTCATCCGATTTTGCTAATTTTTACACATATAGTAATAGGAGTATAGTTCCTGCCAAATTTCATCATGATATCTTCAAGACCGGCCACCGTGGTGTGATGGTAGTGTGCTCCGCCTACCACACCATATGCCCTGGGTTCACACCCCGGGCAAAGCTACATCAAAATTTTTGAAATAAGGTTTTTGAATTAGAAGAAAATTTTTCTAAGCGGGGTCGCCCCTCATATAGTAATAGGAGTATAGTTCCTGCCAAATTTCATCATGATATCTTCAAAGACCGGCCACCGTGGTGTGATGGTAGTGTGCTCCGCCTACCACACCATATGCCCTGGGTTCACACCCCGGGCAAAGCTACATCAAAATTTTTGAAATAAGGTTTTTGAATTAGAAGAAAATTTTTTCTAAGCGGGGTCGCCCCTCAGCAGTGTTTGGCAAGCGCTCCGGGTATATTTCTGCCATGAAAAGCTCTCAGTGAAAACTCATCTGCCTTGCAGATGCCGTTCGGAGTCGGCATAAAACATGTAGGTACCGTCCGCCATTTGTAGGGAAAATCAAGAGGAGCACGACGCAAATTGGAAGAGATGCTCAGCCTTAGATCTCTTCGGAGATTATCGCGCCTTACATTTATTTATTTTATTTATCTTCAAAGACTGCCAAATTAATTTCTATTCTGCGTCATAAGGTCAACCCACCTACCAAGTTTCATCGCTTTATTCATATTTGATATTGAACTATCGCGCTTTTTCGGTTTTTCGAAATTCTCGATATCGAAAAAGTGGGCGTGGTTATAGTCCGATTTCGTTTCATTAAGATACCAAATTTCAGTAAGATACCTAAAAATTTACTCAAGTTATCGTGTTGACGGACAGACGGACGGACGGACATGGCTAAATGAGTTTCTTTCTTCGCCCAGATCATTTTGATATATAGAAGTCTATATCTATCTCGATTAGTTTATGTCGTTACGGGGTACCGTTATGCGAACAAATTAATATACTCTTTGAGCTCTGCTCAGCTGAGTATAAAAAGGTATTGTAATGTTCGTTGGACTGCTTGTTTGGCCCTCAAAAGAGACAATCTTGGTGAATAAAGTAGAATATTGCCAAAATTTGTTTTCTTATATAGTTCAAGAACTTTTTTACCCACGTGTTAACTTGTAGTTGTAATGCTTTATTTGTGATATTTTTTTGGCATTTCGCTGCTACTAGTGATTTTGTTTTATGTTTATATTTTTGATTTCGTTTTATAATTCATTAGTCAGTTTGTTGGTTTTTGCTGTTTATTTTTTTCTTTTTGTGCGTACTCTTAATAGGTCAAAGTTGATAAATAATTGCTAGCTCGATTATGGATTTATATGTTATTATGTTAGCAATTTGTGTGTACATCTGCTTTTATCTTTCAAACACCTTATCCCACTTGTTTGTACTTTTTACATTCGAATTACTTTCAATGTTTACACATATGTCGTTTTGTTAAACTTTTTGTAAGTTTTGCTGATTTTCTCCGATAATTGCGCAATTTGTTTTTATTAATAAGTTATTGAATTAATAACGTGAGTAGGAAAAAGAAAAAGTTTGGTTCTTTAG
>JARSSU010028947.1:0-87326 GCA_029619165.1 Eurosta solidaginis | reverse complement strand
CTAGCCCATCGACGATAACTCTCACCGTCTTTTATTCTGGCGTCTCCATCCGTGTTTCAGATTCACGTTTGACAGTTATTTGTTAGAACATTTTTTTTAATAATTCCATCATAACGTTATTGCACGGAGAATAAAGATACATAATTACTCACAAGAATAAGTCACACACTTGGTTTGTGCTGACTCAAATGCAGTGGCTCACAGCTTAATGCATAGACTTTCATCTAACTTACTCGCTCAAATGTCACTACAGAAACCACATATCAAAAAATGTCAAAGGTTATTCAAGGCCGTAACGAAAATAACTAAGAACTAGCCAGGTTAGTGCGGACCGTGCCTATTAGAGGATACCAGTCCGGGGTATTTATGAGTAAGAAAAGCGATGGAGTCAGTGCGCCTCGATAAAGGAGCGATCTGCCAACCCGCACAAACGAGCTAAAGTTAGGACGGGAAGTAGACAGAGAGTTATAGGACAGCATAAGAATATGCAGCGCACTAAGCGAGCGGTTGGAATGGCATGTGAGACATTGGAATAATGTCGAAGACAGTTCACTAACTAAGACTTTGCTACGAGCTATCCTCAATTCTGCAATCGCATGGAGGAGGAAAAACCCGATAGCAAGAGGAGCGATCTGCTAGTCGCCCATCACAGGAGGGAAACGCTAGCCAGAATGACAGGAACCACCTCTAAATCTGCAAAGCACAGAGAAAAGGGAAGTCTCGTTACTGATAAGCCATGAACTTCAAAAGCTGCAATGCAAACAGGAGGGCAATAGTGCTATAAGAAGTAGGTACGAAGATGTCAATAAGCTAAAGAAGGTAAGGATCATACTCCAGCTTACTCGGTTTATACTAAAGGGAGCTAACGCGTGCAACTCCGTTTGACCGAGAAGAAGATGACGAAGTTGCGAAGCAGTCGATTACAGCAACCCAAATGGGCAGATGTATACCGAAAGGCGAAGATCCGTATAGAGCGAGCTGATTGGTATCATAATCAAAAAGATGCATAGTAAGCCAAGCAAGCGCTTCTAACCTTCGAAACAGCTGTTGTACCCATCCATGGGGTTAAAGTGATAACCTGTACCAACAACCTAATCCGAAACCATTATCGCTACAACAACACAAATAGGACTAATAAAAGCCCAAACCAGAATCGAGGATAGAAAACGACACATAGAGTAAACAGAAATTGGAACGGAATCCGTACCCAAAACTAAAACCTTAATCAGAGCTGAAACCGTGGTCGAACGGCGAACTAAAACCGAAGTTGACCCCGAATCAAAGGCATCATCGAAATCGGACTTAAATAAGAAAACCAAAATCAAAGTAGTAATTAAGCCATAAGCAAACCGGAAGTGGATAGAAATGGAAGTCGAGACTGAAAACCGGAAAACCCGGAGAGAAACCAAAATCAGAAAGGATAGAAACCAGAAATAAAACTAGACCGAAATTGGAACCGACTAGGCATCACCCAATCCAAAAACTTTAACCAGAGCTGAACCGGAACTGCAACCGAAAACAACACCAAACTCCAACAAAGCGAATGCGGTACTTAAACCGAATGTGAACCCGGAGTCGAAACAGAGACCTGTTAACTACAATCGAAATCCAAATTGAAACCGATACTGCAAATGACTCTGAAATCGAACCGAAACATGCATAGCGTCGGTGCGAGCTATACATTTTTCATATATGTATGTAGTACTCTTATAACAATTTACCTAATGGCACGTATGAGCTTATGCAACTTTATTTAAACTAGTTCTGTCTAGCTTGTGTCTGAAACCATTTCCTATTCTTACGCTTACACTCACTCTCTATCACAAGAGGTCCTCTTTACTTTCTACTTGTCTGACTTTCCTGCAACTCACTCAATTTTTCTCTTATTTCGCATCTCTTTTCTTCTCTCATGTCCCGTTTCAATGTGGAGATATATACGATTTTTGACTCTTTTCCGTGTATGCAAAGCTACGAAATGGTACCTAAAATTTTCCTTCCATACTACTTTAAAATTCCTGCACTGGATTATGAGGAATCATCTGTCTGATTTAGTGAGTCATGGAGTGTACCCCTCCATTCTTGTCATAAAAATTCTGTAGTTTTATGAACATTAGAACGCACATGCGAGCGCTGCCCCGTCCGTGATATAAAAGCGTCGTGCGTGGCGACTTTGAACCGCGAGGTGGGCAACGAAGCGGTGTTTGGCCCTACAATCGGCCAGTACACAATGAAACTTGTGCTAACGGACTGAGCTGATTGAGCTTTGCCGGTGCTCGAAACATTGTCATATCCAGCACGAGGTTCGATGCATAAAAAGATACATCCAGTACATGCTGTCTCCGATCGAAATAGCTCGCATCAAGCGATCACGTTGCGATAGGCGACGGCATGCATCCAGTGTTTTAGATGTGCGCACGATCCGAGGACCTACATCGACTCGGACACATTATATCGTTGGCAGCTAAAATGACGCACCCGCCTCAGCGCGTGCTAAGCCAAGGACAAAAAACACCATGAAGCTAGACGTCGAAAAGCTCAACCACAACAGATCTGCCAATGATTTTCGCATACTCGACTCTCATACACCTGCTCTCTGCGAGCACAATTCAGGCCGAGGAATACAGGATCAGTGGAGCATATCCCCAAGCACTTCGTACTGCCCAGCCGAGGAAAATATTGGTTACCGGCGGCCCAACGAAAAAACACACTGGCAACGATGAAGATGGCGCGTTGCAACCGAAAGAAGACGCTGCCGTACAGGCTACGTGAAAGCGAGGCGCAACAAGAGAGTGTGTGACGCTATCGTGAGTTGAAAAGGGAAGCGAGACGCCTTTTCCGGAAGAAAAAGCAGAGAGCAGAAAGTGCAGTGAGTGCGAGGAGCTTGAGCTGCTAGCCACCACGAATACGCCCGAAAATTTTAGCCAAAAATACGACAGACGGAAGGTTTTAGACCGGGGCAAACATCCTAGTGGAACGAAACGGCGACCTTGTGACTGATGTCCGAGAGAGTGCTTAGATATGGAGGGACACTTCTCTGCTCTCCTTAATGGAGGCAGCTGATTCCCCGGCAGAGCTGACGAACCCGATCCGCATCGAGATGAGATGGAATATATGTCCCCGATTATGACGAAGTTAGAATAGCAATACAAGATTTGAAAAACAACAAGGCCGTGGTGCGCTGATGGATTGCCTGCGGAGCTATTCAAGTACGGCGTCGAGGCGTTGGAGGCGCATGCAGCAGCTTTGGCAAAATATGGGAGGACGAGTGCATGCCCGACGATGTGGAATCTAAGTGTCTCTGTGCCCAGTCTCACAAGAAGGGGGATACTGCAAATGCACCACTATCGCGAATCAGCCTTCTTAGTATCGCATATAAGTTCCTGTCACATGTAATTGTGGTGAATATTGATACAGCGAATCCACTGATTGACTTATCATTGCCGCTGCAGACCTGGTAATCTCCCATCGACCAGACTTTCACACTGATGCGGCAAATCTGGAAAACACCGCGACAGGAGAATCGACACTACTCACCTCTTCGTCGCTATTTTAAATGCCGTCTCTTCGACAGCACGAAAAGGAGCTGCCTATATGCGGCTATGTCTGAATTTGATTTCCCTGCACAACACGTGATACGGGCTGTGAAAATGACGCTGCGGGCAACACACATCACCCAATCAAGAATTGGGAAGGACCTCTCCGAGCGTTCAGAAAACTAACGAGGTTTCAGACAGCGGGACGCTACCGTGGATGTCTTAATTTGATGCGGATGAAATTATACTGAGCTGCAGAACTTAACGCACTGGAATAATATCTATAAAAGCGTTGCAATTTACTGGCGTATGCTGATGACATTGATATCATCGGCCTAAACACCCGCGCCGTGTTCTGCTTACTCAAATGGAAAAAGTAAGTGGTTTTGATGTGAATGGGAACAAACGAAGTACCTGCTGTCATCGAGCAAAGAGTCAGCGATATGCGCCTTGGCAACCACGCTACTGTTGGCAGCCATAATTTCGAAATAGTAAAAGACTTCGTTTATTTGGGAACCAGCATCAACACTAACAACAACATCAGCACTGAAATCCAGCGAAGAATCATCTTGCCATAATGCTACTTTGGACTAGGTAGCATTGAAAGTAAAGTCCTCTCTCGGCGAACGAAAATCATACTCTACAAGTCACTTATCGTACCCGTCCTGCTATATGGGGCAGAGCATGACCATGACACAGCAGATGAAGCGGCTTTGGGAGTGTTCGAGAGAAAAGTTCTTCGAAAGATTTATGGACCTCTACGCGTTGGCGATGGCGAGTACCGAAGAAGATTAATGATGAGCTGTACGAGCTATACGCAGACATCACATAGTCCAGCGAATTAAAACGCAGCGCTGCGCTGGCTAGGCCATGTTTGTCGAATGAAAGATGATGCTCCGGCCAGAAAGTGTTTCTATCGGAACCCGCCTATGGAAGCAGAGGTAGAGGGCGGCCCCCACTCCGTGGAAGGACCAGGTGGAAAACGATTTAAACTCCTTGGTGTGACCATTGGCGCGGTTGGCGAGCGAGGAGCGACTGGCGCGCCTTGTTGGACGGCCATAACCGTTTAGACGGTTAGCGCCAATTAAGTAAGTAAGTTAGTAAGTACTGCCACGGGATGTCCTCCGATGTCTCCAGAACACCATTTACACAGCGAAACGAGAATACTTTCCAATAAAGGAAAGAAACGAAATGCTGAGCAAACAGTTACTGTTGAATACCCAGTAGCCTGGACATCTAAACAGATAACTGATTGAAAACGCTTCAACGTGATGGTAATAACTTTCAAGAACTTAGGAACACCTTAACTGGTTCAATAGTAGGTTGTTCTGATAGACGCTGACTTTGACTGATTAATTTAAATACATAAAGTTTTGAATCAAGCGCTCTTGGTACAAGTGTGAGTTCCATTTGTAATGTGAAAATCTTATGACAGACGTCTCCCATTTTTTCGATGCGTATATTAAAGCAGGTTACGTTAGATTGATTTGGCCGGTCATGAGGACCTCACATTAACTAAATGAGCCGATAGTGTTACCAGAAGTTTGTTTATGTTATAAAATGATTCCGTCCTCTTGGCAAATGCTAGCACGGAACGAGCAAAAAACATGCCCGATCGTTAAGGTTGTAAGACCTACATATGATCTTCGACACTTTACAGCCGCGCGTTTTGGTCCACACCTTTCCTGCTTAGTCGATGATGTGTAGCTCTCGCCTTCGCTTGATCTCGGCCAAATTTATTAGGACATCTGCGGCACAAGCTTCCAATGATGCGTTTTTTCATTCCCATCTATTCCTTTATTTCCTGGGACCCAATATAAAGAGATGTATGCTTCGTCCTACCCCAATTATTTCCAGGTATTGCTTACACTCTAACACAAATTTAGATATTGTGCTTCGCGAAATTATTGCCTTAATTGCTTTTTTGGCTACCAATATAAAGCTGACGCGGCGTGTGTATATGTAAAATGTGTATTATTTTAATCGATACATTTTAATCGGTACAATGATTGACCTAAAAAAAAATCGCACCTAACCTAACTTTTGTTGTAACAAATCGATTCTAACCTCATTTTACAAAGGCACTAAATCACATTACATATTTCCAACCCCGGCGGGTTAAGGGGTCGGAATATACCCGCGGTAGGTATGCCTGTCGTAAGAGGCAACTAAAATACCAGATTCAAGGGGTGTGTGGCGCAACCCTTCCAGGTTGCCAGCGCAATAAATAGCTTCTCCAACCCAATTGTCAACCTCACCTATCCGTGGCAAATCCTGTTTCACTAACAGACGAGGCTCTGGCGACCCCAAGCTCCTCATTGAACTCGGTGGTGGGGAGGGAGCGATGGCCTGAAAGTTTAATGTGGCCATATAAATCGTTCCAGAGATGGTCGGGCTAGCACCTTAATGGTGCTGTGTTACCGGAGCGTACTGGATCAGTATCCGGCAAAAGACCATCTCATCGATAACACTACGGGAGTAACCTTGTCGCTACAACAACAACAACATTAGATACATACTTCCGATTATTATAAAAGCAAATTTAAAAAATTATATGTATTTCGATTCCGGTATCTCCGTAAAAGTTAAATAAAATATCGTACATAACCTAACTTTTGTTTCAACAAATTTGTCCTAACCTCATTTAACATTACAGGCATTAAATCACTTAGCTTTATTAATCAAAATTGTATTACTTAAGATATACAAACGAAGTCCTTTTCGCGCATTTTCTTTAAAATTCGCCAAATCTAAATTACAAATTCACCGAAAGTGCATTGTGATACATTCGGGCGAAAGCAAAAAAAAATGGCGACTTACCGCTATTTAATTGCAACACAGCATGGATTACATCATATTATGCCAAATGCTTTCACATATATACAGCAATAACAACAACAACGTGGTAGCTGCAAAAGCATGCAAAAGTAAAATATAAATTTGGAAAAAAACAGAATAAAAACAAGTAAGAACGGGACTGTCTTCGGCTGTGCCGAAGGCTTCATACCTTTCATGAATGGGGCTGAACAATAATCTTATCCCGTTCATAATCTCCGAATAATTCGATGTATAAGATAAGAAATATATAGTGAACAGATCTGCATACCTAAACGATTTTTAAGATAAATATAAAATAAACAGGTAAGAACGGGACTGTCTTCGGCTCTGCCGAAGGCTTCATACCTTTCATGAATGGGGCTGAACAATAATCTTATCCCGTTCGTAATCTCCGAATAATCCGATGTATAAGATAAGAAATATATAGTGAACAGATCTACATACTTAAACGATTTTTAAGATAAATATAAAATAAAAAACAGGTAGGTAATTTGTGTGAGGATGCAAAGTTTCAGGATTTTTGTGGTCTACGTGTAAAAACTATGACTACGAATCACGTATTTCAACAATATATGACGTAAACGTAACTATTTGATGAAATTTGATGAATTTTGAAGCTTCTAGCCGTAAAAAGGGGGCAAAAATTAGAGTTTATATGGGGTATATAATATATATACCACCGATCTCTATGATTTTTTCAGACAACAATATATGCTATATACGTAAGCATTTTGTGAAATTTGAAGCTTCTAGCTGGTAAAACGGGGCAGAAATGTGCAAAGTTTCTTATCTGAACAAGCGGTTGTATGAGATATATACTATATATACACCGATGTCTATGATTTTTTTCAGACAACAATATATGCTATATACGTAAGCAATCAGTGAAATTTGAAGCTTATAGCTGTTTAAAATGGGGTAGAAATTGCGAAAAGTTTCTTATCTGAACAATCGGTTGTATGAGATATATACTATATATACAACCGATCTCTATGATTTTTTCAGACAACAATATATGCTATATACGTAAGTATTCGGTGAAATTTGAAGCTTCTAGCTGTTAAAATGGGGCTAAAATTTGCGAAAATATATATATATATACTATATATATACTATATATACCACCATATATAACTATATATACCACCGATCTTTATGATTTTTTTCAGACAACAATATATGCTATATATGTAAGCATTCGTTGAAATTTGAAGCCTCTAGCTCTTAAAATAGGGCAGTAATTACGAAAAGTTCCTTATCTGAACAATCGGTTGTGGGGGATATATACTATATATACGACCGATCTCATCAATTTTTCAGGCAACAATATGTGCAATATACGAAAGTATATGGTGAAGTTTGAAGCTTCAATCTGTTAAATTGGGTAAGATATTACAAAAATCCTCTTTTTCTGAAAAATCGGTTGTATGGAGGATATATGCTATAGTGGTCCGATCCGGTCGGTTCCGACAAATGTCTAATCGGACACCCAAATACACCCGCTCACCAAATTTTATCAAGATATCTCAAAAATTGAGGGACTAGTTTGCATACAAACAGACAGACGGACAGACGGCCAGACGGACATGGCTAAATCAACTCAGCTCTTCAACCTGATTATTTCGGTATACTTAATGGTGGGTCTATCTATTTTCCTTTAAGGACTTACAATTTTCGGTTTCGTGACGAAATTAATATACCATTTCATTTTCATGAAAGGTATAACAAGTAAGGAAGTTAAGTTCGGGTGTAACCGAACATTACATACTCAGTTGAGAGCTATGGTGACAACATAAGGGAAAATAACCATGTAGGAAATGAACCGAGGGAAACCCTGGAATGTGTTTGTATGACATGTCTATCAAATGAAAGGCACTAAAGAGTATTTTATGAGGGAGTGGGCCATAGTTCTATAGGTGGACGCCATTTAGGGATATCGCCATAAAGGTGGATCAGGGTTGACTCTAGAATTTGTTTGTACGATATGGGTATCAAACGAAAGGTGTTAATGAGTATTTTAAAAGGGAGTGGGCCTTAGTTCTATAGGTGGACGCCGTTTCGAGATATCGCCATAAAGGTGGACCAGGGGTGACTCTAGAATGTGTTGTACGATATGGGTATCAAATGAAAGGTGTTAATGAGTATTTTTAAAAGGGAGTGGGCCTTAGTTCTATAGGTGGACGCCTTTTCGAGATATCGCCATAAAGGTGGACCAGGGGTGACTCTAGAATGTGTTTGTACGATATGGTATCAAATTAAAGGTATTAATGAGAGTTTTAAAAGGGAGTGGTGGTAGTTGTATATGTGAAGGCGTTTTCCAGATATCGACCAAAATGTGGACCAGGGTGACCCAGAACATCATCTGTTGGATACCGCTAATTTATTTATATATTTAATACCTGCCAAGATTTCAAGGGTTTTTTATTTCGCACTGCAGAACTTTTTCATTTTCTTCTACTTAATATGGTAGGTGTCACAACCATTTTACAAAGTTTTTTCTAAAGTTATATTTCGCGTCAATAAACCAATCCAATTACCATGTTTCATCCCTTTTTTCGTATTTGGTATAGAATTATGGCATTTTTTCATTTTTCGTAATTTTCGATATCGAAAAAGTGGGCGTGGTCATAGTCGGATTTCGTTCATTTTTTATACCAAGATAAAGTGAGTTCAGATAAGTACGTGAACTAAGTTCAGTAAAGATATGTCGATTTTTGCTCAAGTTATCGTGTTAACGGCCATGCGGAAGGACAGACGGACGACTGTGTATAAAAACTGGGCGTGGCTTCAACCGATTTCGCCCATTTTCACAGAAAACAGTTAACGTCGTAAATCTATGCCCCTACCAAATTTCAAAAGGATTGGTAAATTTTTGTTCGACTTATGGCATTAAAAGTATCCTAGACAAATTAAATGAAAAAGGGCGGAGCCACGCCCATTTTGAAATTTTCTTTTATTTTTGTATTTTGTTGCCCATATCATTACTGGAGTTGAATGTGTGACATAATTTACTTATATACTGTAAAGATATTAAATTTTTTGTTAAAATTTTACTTTAAAAAAATTTTTTTTTAAGTGGGCGTGGTCCTTCTCCGATTTTGCTAATTTTTATTAAGCGTACATATAGTAATAGGAGTAACGTTCCTGCCAAATTTCATCATGATATCTTCAACGACTGCCAAATTACAGCTTGCAAAACTTTAAATTACCTTCTTTTAAAAGTGGGCGGTGCCACGCCCATTGTCCAAAATTTTACTAATTTTCTATTCTGCGTCATAAGTTCAACCCACCTACCAAGTTCATCGCTCTATCTGTCTTTGGTAATGAATTATCGCACTTTTTCGGTTTTTCGAAATTTTCGATATCGAAAAAGTGGGCGTGGTTATAGTCCGATATCGTTCATTTTAAATAGCGATCGAGATGGGCTCAGGAACCTACATACCAAATTTCATCAAGATACCTCAAAATTTACTCAAGTTATCGTGTTAACGTACGGACGGACGGACAGACGGACGGACGGACATGGCTCAATCAAATTTTTTTCGATCCTGATGATTTTGATATATGGAAGTCTATATCTATCTCGATTCCTTTATACCTGTACAACCAACCGTTATGCAATCAAAGTTAATATACTCTGTGAGCTCTGCTCAACTGAGTATAATAAAGAATCTACCACTTCAATCGACGCTGCATAAATACACAAACTATATAAACTGATTGTCAAAAACACAAACACATATGTACATTAAACCGAGAGAAATATATGTTGGTGTGTGCTCCCACTCGCTTGGAGCTCTTGCTTAATTTGCTTTGTTGTGCACGTGCTCCATTCACTGTTGCTGCGAGTATTTCGTATCTATCGAAAATTTCAATTGTTTTGCCAGTGTTGAGCTCTCATGCAAGCAAAACGTGTATATAAATGTGAGTGTGTGTTGCATTAAAGAGAAATACATAAATTTGGTTTCTTGAGTAAACAATGTTTGCCATTCAACGAATGCTCTGTTTACACTAATTGACGTTGGCAGAGCTTAAATGATGACAGCGTCGTTATAACCGTAGCAACAGCAGCAGCAGAAGAAGAAGCAACAGCTATAGCCGTACAAAGCAGTGCACAATAGGCCAGGGAATTTGATTACATGGCAAAAAGTCAATTTTGAGTTATGTATATAAGAAGCACTCCCGATGGTGTTTGGCCATGTTATCGATGTTGATAGTTGAGAATGGCCTTAGAGAATAGATTTTGTCTTGGGATAATATATATGTTCCACTGGTTTTCTTACAAGCCCTTGATTGGGACTCGTTAGCCCATCGTTATCATTCATTCAGAAAACAATGACTGCTTTCCCATATTGCGACCTCAACCACAGCGTTAGGGATGGATATACATATTTTTAATCTCTATTATTAATTTACTCTTTTGCTCTCGAAAAGTACATATACAGTAGAATCGCGAAAAAGTTAACCAAAATGTCCCAAGGGTATTTAACTTTTCCGAAATATTAACTCCAAGCGGTTCTCAAATTTGAATAAAAACAGTAATAAACATAGTTTTTGGGATATAACACACTGAAGTCTCATTTGAATTACCTAAAACAGCTGATCGTGAAAGGAAAATACTAACGGAACGCTTGCTTGCACATTGCATTTTGATAATTTTTTAAATTTTTATTGGAATGGCACCAGCCCGACTATCTCGGACAGAATTCCTATAACCAAATTGAACCCTCTAGATTATACCACACCCAACTCCCTAAGGCCTGACAATTTTCCTGCCACAAGGAATGAAACGTAAATATAAATTTTTGGCATTAAAAAAATTTAAATAAAAATTGTTTTTAGTAATATTTTTTGTAATTTGCTACCAAATACATAGTTAAAAGTAGAATAAAATCGAGCAAAATTAGAAGAAAAGTAATTGACAACGCCAGCAAAACGTAAGTTTTTTAATTCCTTTTGCGTTTGGTGTATCCGTTGCGTTGTTTGTGGATTGTGAACATAGCCATTGAGACGTTTGCTGCTGTCGACGCGGCGCAAACGCCAAAACGACGCAGAAGTCGAATGTGTTTAGGTCTTAAGAAAACAATAGAACGGTTTGCCGTTTTCATAGCTTTGCAGCGAAAAAGTGTTCTACATTTTATAAATCCGGCCTAAGATACTTGCGGTCGGTATAGCCTAGCCTGCTATGTAAATATGTGTACGTGAACATTCACATTTACAACAGAATTCGCCTTTATGTATGTTTGTTTAATGGTGTGTTCAGTTTATACTTATATTTAAGAATTCATGAGCTTAACACCGGCTTATAACAATTGAATTTCAATTATTATGTTTTCTAAGAGAAACTGAAAAGAAAGAAACATTTACTGGCATATTGCGATGGAACCATTTCGAAAACCGCCAACGTAATCATCATCAGACAATTTTGTAATGTTATCAAAGGTCTCACCGGGATTCGAACCGTGAATCACATGGTGAAAACTGCAGTTGCCTTTAACCACTAGGCTATCCTGCTGGTATTTGTTTTCATGCTTAATTCAGTTTTTCTCATGTCTACACTAACAACAGATTTTGTCTCTATATTAATTTGTGTGCCATGTAGATTTGTTTTTGTAAAGTTCTTCTTCGTTGCGAATGAGAAGCTTTGGAAACTCGGGCTCAGTTTTACATATTTATGTATGTTTGTTTAATGGAGTGTTCGGTTTATACTTATATTAAGAATTCATGAGCTTAACACCGGCTTATAACACCTTCGATGATTACGAGCCATAAATCAGGACAGAGATGATGAGCGAATTTTTGTTCGTCGAGAAAGTATTTTACTTTCCAACTGCCTACTCTGTCCAAAGTAGCACTTGTTGGCAAGACTTATTTGCCGTTTGTTTTCCAACCTGACATTGTTTTTGCTGTCAAAATTGGTTCCCCAATAGACGAAATTTTTCACAGAGATCATGTAGAATAATTTTCTTGTAAATCCCCAGCTCTGAATAGAAAACGGCTAAAATTCCGTGGTGAGTTTTTTTTGAATGGCTTGTGAAGGTTCGGAAGTACAGATATCAAATATATGTAGTTGACTTCATCAACAGCTTCAGCAAGGCATAGCGTACGTCCAATAAACTTTCAGTACGTTTTGACTAATTTGAAGGCCTTTTGAGTGATGCAGTAGGAATTTAACGTAGGTATATACGTTAGGTATGTAGGTACCAGTGAGCTGCAATTATTTATCTTTTAGGGTTATTAGTGGACTAACCAAAAAATGAGTATTAATGCGTATGCAAACAAAGAATATCAAGCACTTATATCCACTAACACACATTTACATAGTCATGCTTCGTAAAATGAATAACCGCTTATAAGCCACGAAGCAGTTCAGTACTCAATTGTCTTATTGAGCAAGAAAGTCAACTGTGTTATACGAAAACACTAATTGGAATAAGTAAGACTAACAGGGCAATAAAGTGAATAAAGTCATATCAGTCTTCTGACGCTAGCGACACAGCGATGTACACGAAACTAAACTGAATACAGCGCCAAAGTAAAACCGATGATAAACGAAGTATACAGTGAAATCAACGTGCTACTGTGTTAAAGCGACTATGACATCAGTTTATACTCAATAATGTCATATATGTATGAGACATATGTGTTACGGGGCACTCGTATGTATTTTCTATTTTATGTGCCAATCACTCATAGTATTTGTCTGTACTTGACTAAGTACACATTTAGACACAATTTTTTAGCTCAAGACTAAGTGCACTAATTTTATTAGTACTAAAAGGCGATCTCTGATAGGTACCTTCTTGTGTTTAGATGGCAGGTATGCAATCTTATATTTAAAAATGTCGATATCTTACTTAAATCAGAGACCTTGTATCCTGGTAGAAAGGCCTGTGCCACCGAACCCATAAGCAAACATAGAGGATCTCTCCCACAGTACATGTTGGAGCATGAATTGCATCTGTCCGAAAGTACCAGTGGGGGTACTAAGCAAACCTGCCGAACAGTACCCGTAAGGGCATAGTAGTAGTGTAGAAAAAGGATCTGTCTGACAGTACCCGTAGGAGTATAAAATGGACCAGCCCGACAATACTCGTACTGGCATTAGCAGGTACTATTGATACACTCATACGACATGCTCAAACAAACGGGATCACTCCAACCCATATAAAAAGATCAAAACATCCCGGAGTCATCCTAGACTAATCGCATTTTTGCAGGGATACCAAACAATCATACAATTTTCAGCTTAGTTTTCGTCACAAAACCTGGTTTGCGGGTCCATAGTGCATTGCTGTGAGTATGAATGTGTGGATGAGTGTACTTTTTTGTTTTGTATAAATGAAGAAAGCATTTTCGGGCAATTGCCGAAATTTTGAAGCGATTTTACTCGCTTCAAGCCAGGCTACAATCAGAAGTAGCGAAGCGGGGAGAATGGTGGGTTAGTGGTTGCTTGTAAAAAGCACAAGCAGTGGGACTGAGCTGCGGAGAAATTGACAGCTGTGCGTGAAAGAAAATTTTGAAAAAAAAAGTATCTGACTGAATTTGTGCCTGAATATGTGTGTGTATCTGAATGTATATTTTCGTGTGATTTGTTCAGTGTGCGTGCATATATATTGTATATACGCCTGTATGTTCATATGTATGTTGTTGTGAAGTGCTGCTGCTTTTTGGGAGTTCAATGAACTTTGCTATTGAAATTTTTCAGGAACACTCTCACGTACACAAACAACAAAATACACAAAGCTTACTTGAGTGCGAGCGTGCGTATGTGAGTGTGTACAGCAATGGCATGGCAGACAAGAAAAAATACTCATGACAACAACAATAATAAACAAGAACGCATGACGATAGTGCTAAATGTGGTGGCTGCGTAAACAAGGGGAAATTTTCCTATTTTTTTATACTCAGTTGAGCAGAGCTCACAGAGTATATTAACTTTGATTGGATAACGGTTGGTTGTACAGGTATAAAGGAATCGAGATAGATATAGACTTCCATATATCAAAATCATCAGTATCGAAAAAAAATTTGATTGAGCCATGTCCGTCCGTCCGTCCGTCCGTCTGTCCGTTAACACGATAACTTGAGTAAATTTTGAGGTATCTTGATGAAATTTGGTACGTAGATTCCTGGGCACTCATCTCAGATCGCTATTTAAAATGAACGATATCGGACTATAACCACGCCCATTTTTTCGATATCGAAAATTTCGAAAAAACCGAAAAAATGCGATAATTCATTGCCAAAGGCGGATAAAGCGATGAAAATTGGTAGATGGGTTGACGTTATGACGCAGAATAGAAAATTAGTAAGATTTTGGACAATGGGCGTGGCACCGCCCACTTTTACAAGAAGGTAATTTAAAAGTTTTGCAAGCTGTAATTTGGCAGTCGTTGAAGATATCATGATGAAATTTGGCAGGAACGTTACACTATTACTATATATGTGCTAAATAAAAATTAGCAAAATTGGATGAAGAACACGCCCACTTTTTAAAAAAAATTTTTTTTAAATTCAAATTTTAACAAAAAATTTAATATCTTTACTGTATATAAGTAAATTAAGTCAAAATTCAACTCCAGTAATGATATGATGCAACAAAATACAAAAATAAAAGAAAATTTCAAAATGGGCGTGGCTCCGCCCATTTTCATTTAGTTTGTCTAGAATACTTTTAATGCCATAAGTCGAACAAAAATTTACCAATCCTTCTAAATTTGGTAGGGGCATAGATTCTATGACGGTAACTGTTTTCTGTGAAAATGGGCGAAATCGGTGGAAGCCACGCCCAGTTTTTATACACAGTCCACCGTCTGGCCTTCCGCTCGGCCGTTAACACAATAACTTGAGCAAAAACCGATATATCTTTACTAAACTTAGTCCACGTACTTATCTGAACCCAATTTATCTTGGTATAAAAAAATGGCCGAAATCCGACCATAACCACGCCCACTTTATCGATATCGAAAATTACGAAAAATGAAAGAAATGCCATAATTCTATACCAAATACGAAAAAAGGGATGAAACATGGTAAATGGGTTGGTTTATTGACGCAAAATATAACTTTGGAAAAAACTTTGTAAAATGGGTGTGACACCTACCATATTAAGTAGAAGAAAATGAAAAAGTTCTACAAGGCGAAATCAACAGCGTTTGGAATCTTGGCAGGAATACTGTTAGCGGTATTGCATATATAAATAAATTAGCAGTACCCGACAGATGATTTTCTGAATCACCTGGTCCACATTTTGGTCGATATCGCGAAAACGCCTTCACATATACATCTAAGGGCCACTCGCTTTTAAAACCCTCATTAATACCTTTAATTTGATATCCATATCGTACAAACACATTCTAGAGTCACCCCTGGCCCACCCTAATGGCGATATCTCGAAAAAGGCGTCCACCTATAGACCTAATGCCCACTCCCTCTTAAAATGCTCAGTAACACCTTTCGTTTGATACCCATATCGTACAAACATTCTAGAGTCACCCCTGGCCCACCCTAATGGCGATATCTCGAAAAGGCGTCCACCTATAGACCTAATGCCCACTCCCTCTTAAAATGCTCAGTAACACCTTTCGTTTGATACCCATATCGTACAAACATTCTAGAGTCACCCCTGGCCCACCCTAATGGCGATATCTCGAAAAGGTGGCCACCTATAGACCTAATGCCCACTCCCTCTTAAAATGCTCAGTAACACCTTTCGTTTGATACCCATATCGTACAAACATTCTAGAGTCACCCTTGGTCCACCTTTATGGCGATATCTCGAAAAGGCGTCCACCTATAGAACTAAGGATTACTCCCTTTTAAAATACTCATTACCACCTTTCATTGATACCCATATCGTACAAACACATTCTAGAGTCACCCCTGGCCCACCCTAATGGCGATATCTCGAAAAGGCGTCCACCTATAGACCTAATGCCCACTCCCTCTTAAAATGCTCAGTAACACCTTTCGTTTGATACCCATATCGTACAAACATTCTAGAGTCACCCCTGGCCCACCCTAATGGCGATATCTCGAAAAGGCGTCCACCTATAGACCTAATGCCCACTCCCTCTTAAAATGCTCAGTAACACCTTTCGTTTGATACCCATATCGTACAAACACATTCTAGAGTCACCCCTGGCCCACCCTAATGGCGATATCTCGAAAAGGCGTCCACCTATAGACCTAATGCCCACTCCCTCTTAAAATGCTCAGTAACACCTTTCGTTTGATACCCATATCGTACAAACATTCTAGAGTCACCCTTGGTCCACCTTTATGGCGATATCTCGAAAAGGCTTCCACCTATAGAACTAAGGATTACTCCCTTTTAAAATACTCATTACCACCTTTCATTTGATACCCATATCGTACAAACACATTCTAGAGTCACCCCTGGCCCACCCTAATGGCGATATTTCGAAAAGGCGTCCACCTATAGAACTAATGCCCACTCCCTTTTAAAATGCTCAGTAACACCTTTTCGTTTGATACCCATATCGTACAAACATTCTAGAGTCACCCCTGGCCCACCCTAATGGCGACATCTCGAAAAGGCGTCCACCTATAGACCTAATGCCCACTCCCTCTTAAAATGCTCAGTAACACCTTTCGTTTGATTCCCATATCGTACAAACAAATTCTAGAGTCAGCCCTGGTCCACCTTTATGGCGATTTCTCGAAAAGGCGTTCACCTATAGAACTAAAGCCCATTCCCTTTTAAAATACTCATTACCACCTTTCATTTGATACCCATATCGTACAAACACATTCTAGAGTCACCCCTGGCCCACCTTAATGGCGATATCTCGAAAAGGCGTCCACCGATAGACCTAAGGCTCGCTCCCTTCTTAAAATGCTCAGTAACACCTTTCATTTGATACCCATATCGTACAAACAAATTCTAGAGTCAGCCCTGGTCCACCTTTATGGCGATATCCCTAAATGGCGTCCATCCATAGAACTATGGCCTACTCTCTCTTAAAATACTCTTTAATACCTTCCATTTGAGGTTCATTTTCCTACATGGTGATTTTCCTTATTTTGTCTCCATAGCTCTCAACTGAGTATGTAATGTTCGGTTACACCCGAACTTAGCCTTCCTTACTTGTTTTATACTCAGTTGAGCAGAGCTCACAGAGTATATTAACTTTGATTGGATAACGGTTGGTTGTACAGGTATAAAGGAATAGAGATAGATATAGACTTCCATATATCAAAATCATCAGTATCGAAAAAAAATTCGATTGAGCCATGTCCGTCCGTCCGTCCGTCCGTCTGTCCCTTAACACGATAACTTCAGTAAATTTTGAGGTATCTTGATGAAATTTGGAACGTAGGTTCCTGGGCACTCATCTCAGATCGCTATTTAAAATGAACGATATCGGAAAATAACCACGCCCACTTTTTCGATATCGAAAATTTCGAAAAATCGAAAAAGTGCGATAATTCATTACCAAATACGGATTAAGCGATGAAACTTGGTAGGTGAGTTGAACTTATTACGCAGAATAGAAAACTAGTAAAATTTTGGACAATGGGCGTGGCACCGCCCACTTTTAAAAGAAGGTAATTTAGAAGTTTTGCAAGCTGTAATTTGGCAGTAGTTGAAGATATCATGATGAAATTTGGCAGGAACGTTACTCTTATTACTATATGTATGCTTAATAAAAATTAGCAAAATCGGAGAACGACCACGCCCACTTTTAAAAAAAAATTTTTTAATTCAAATTTTAAAAGAAAAGTTAACATCTTTACAGTATATAAGTAAATTATGTCAACATTCAACTCCAGTAATGATATGTTGCAAGAAAATACAAAGATAAAAGAAAATTTCAAAATGGGCGTGGCTCCGCCCTTTTTTATTTAATCGGTCTAGGATACTTTTAAATCCATAAGTCGAACAAAAATTTACCAATCCTCGTGAAATTTAGTAGGGACATAGATTCTATGACGATAACTGGTTTTCTGTGAAAATGGGCGAAATCGGTTGAAGCCACGCCCAGTTTTTATACACAGTCGACCGTCTGTCCTTCCGCTCGGCCGTTAACACGATAACTTGAGCAAAAATCGATATATCTTTACTAAACTCAGTTCACTTAATTATCTGAACTCACTTTGTATTGGTGTAAAAAATGGCCGAAATACGACTATGACCACGCCCACTTTTTCGATATCGAAAATTACGAAAAATGAAAAAAAATGCCATAATTATATACCAAATACGAAAAAAGGGATGAAACATGGTAATTGTATTGGTCTATTGACGCAAAATATAACTTTAGAAAAAAACTTAGTAAAATGGGTGTGACACCTACCATATTAAGTAGAAGAAAATGAAAAAGTTTTGCAGGGCGAAATCAAAAGCCCTTGGAATCTTGGAAGGAATACTGTTCGTGGTATTACATATATAAATAAATTAGCGGTACCCGACAGATGATGTTCTGGATCACCTGGTCCACATTTTGTTCGATATCTCGAAAACGCTTTCACATATAAATTTTTTTTAAAACCCTCATTAATAGCTTTAATTTGATACCCATATCGTACGAACACATTCTAGAGTCACCCCTGGTCCACGTTTATGGCGATATCTCGAAAAGGCGTCCACATATAGAACTAAGGCCCACTCCTTTTTAAAATACTCATTAACACCTTTCATTGATACCCATATTGTACAAACGCATTCTAGAGTCACCCCTGGTCCACGTTTATGGCGATATCCCGAAAAGGCATCCACCTATAGAACTAAGGCCCACGCCCTTTTAAAATACTCATTAACACCTTTCATTTGATACCCATATCGTACAAACAAATTCTAGAGTCACCCCTGGTCCACCTTTATGGCGATATCTCGAAAAGGCGCCCACCTATAGAACTAAGGCCCACGCCCTTTTAAAATACTCATTAACACCTTTCATTTTATACCCATATTGTACAAACGCATTCTAGAGTCACCCCCGGTCCACGTTTATGGCGATATCCCGAAAAGGCGTCCACCCATAGAACTAAGGCCCACTCCCTTTTAAAACACTTATTAACACCTTTCATTTGATACCCATATCGTGCAAACAAATTCTAGAGTTAGGCCTGGTCCACCTTTATGGCGATATCCCTAAATGGCGTCCATCTATAGAACTATGGCCCACTTCCTCTTAAAATACTCTTTAATACCTTCCATTTGATACACATGTCATACAAACACATTCCAGGGTTACCCTAGGTTCTTTTTACAACATGGTGATTTTCCCTTACTTTGTCTCCACAGCTCTGAACTGAGTATGTAATGTTCGGTTACACCCGAACTTAGCCTTCCTTACTTCTCTTTATAAAAACAACAAAAAACCAGTAGATAAATAGCTTTTAGGACTATCAGCAATGGCGACTTTTTCGTTAGTATAGTCAGCAACCTACCTATGCTGACATTTTAAAACTCGTTTGACTTTTCGGTCCAATTTTCAATGGAAAGCCGTAGAAATGTAGATGAGAAAGTTAAACACAGCTAGGATTGCTTTTCGTTTTACTAAAGCCTGCGGTAGGGGGAGCTACACATACCTTTAACAGCTTCCATATCTTCGTTATGACCAGAATGGGCAAAGATGATCAGTCTGAACAGTCTTCTTGCTGCGGGGCTGAAAAATAAAAGGATTAACATTTCGCGGCTTCGTTCCTCTTGAGGTCTTCCTGCGAAGGCAAGTTGAGATGGAAAACTTGTTTTTACGTTTTTTTGGGCTTGACAAGGCTTCTACGGTTGCACGTCGGAATTCTAACTTGATTTTACCGTTACATATCAAAACACCCTTGCTCACTAATAGCGATAGATAATGTTGTTGTTGTATTAGCGTTAAAGACAATCGCGGGAGGTTTTGGAGTGTGTTATCGCGTGTTGTACTCATATCCAGATCCGGCACGCTCTGAAAGTATCACCTTAAGGATCTAGCTCGACTATTTCAAGAACAAGTGGGCACATTAAACTTCTTAATCATACCATCCAAACAGTTTTCCACGTAGCAATTGTCAACTAGCGAAGTCTTTTGCAGCAACTTTCTTTACGCCTTCTTCATTAACATTTGCAGCCTTTAGAAAAGAAAAAAAGAAGGGACGATTGTTGCAACACTCAATTGCTTGACCGGTTTTGAACCATGCCTCGTCGTTATGCTCTCTAGAAACGAGAAGAGGATGTGGAAAATCTGTTGTGGTTGCAGAAGTGTTTTGCGAAGTAGATCTTATTATAAGTTCTTAGATATTTGTTGGCATGGCGCTGCATTCCCCGCCTTTCTAGTGCCCGACTTACTCCTTAGTGGACGTTGTTGCAGAAACCTACGAGGCATGCTACTCTTGATATAATTGTACCATCCTCAGTGTGCCTTATCTGATATAGCCATGTTGGCTCTGCTAATCCTACTGAGATTTGGGCGTAGAAAAAGAAAACTTTGTTTCGAAGAAGACGGATCGACTTTCTGACTCAATATGGCTTGACCAGAGAGATATGTGTGTGTTAGGTTCACATTGCAATTGAAAATATGGTTGGCGACATGCTGAGACAAATTATATGCAGGAAATGCGATGCGTATTTCGAGGTTTATTCTGGATAAGTAAGAGTTTAACCTACTAAAGTATCCATATCGAAGTGGTGCCAGAGTGGCGCGCATATTCCTGGGAAGTCTGCTTTCCTAAACTGTGTGTTTCGGGTATTGGACTCTGAGAATGTAGTTCGTCTGGCATTTATCGGCTTATGATTTTGCCGATAAACAAACGGTTGAATTCGTGAGTCTCAGATTTCTTCATAGTGTTTGCGGAGCTGACACCTTAAATCCCTGGGAGGCGGTGATTTTTAACCAGATGTTTGTAAGAATGATCAAGTTTCTGATATACTAACAGAAACTCTTTGGTCAGCATTTCGTGTCTTTCCATTATGGAGAGTATTCTCGCCTCACGGTGTATACGATTTTCAGGCGACATAAAAAGACATCCCTTGGCAGTTCTGAGCGCGCTGGGTCCCAGGGCGCAACAATATTGAGTTCAAAACCAAATGCTCTGACTTTGGGAAGAAAGGTGGGTGGATAGATGTAAACCAAATTCTAACAAATGTAGATATGAAGGGGAAAAATGTAAACTTTCATTAGCTGTTGAAGAAGGAGCTTAGCGATCTATGGAAGAAGGTGAAAATCGAAGCAAATAAGAAGAATTATAAAAACGTGTGGGTAGAAGATACGAAAGTGTTTGTTCGGAAAGAGAGTGAGGCTACTGTCATACAAATAAAAGAATTAGAAGATATAAAAAATTGAGCTAATTACTATAGGATATAAGAATTAAGTCTTTTTATATTTTTTATATTCTTTATTTCAAAGATGGACATTATACATATAATAAATAATGCAACTTTAAACGTCAATGTAAAGTATGACGTTAACAAGTTGGTACTCACAATATAATAACAATATTATACTATACTTAAATATACAAAGCATTAGAAATAAGGCAAACGAGTTAGATCTGTTGATTCACCAAAAATTAATCGAGGGTAAAACTATTCATATAATAGCGCTAAGTGAAATATGGATATATGAAAATGAAAACAAGTATTTTAATCTGAGAGATTATAATGCTTATTTTGCAAATCGAACATCCAATAGAGCAGGTGGATGTGCCATTTTCATACATAAAACTATTTCATCCTCATTAGTATCTGCAATTGAATATGAAGAAAGCAGCTGTTTGACCGTAAAATTAATCAAAGCAAATATGCATGTATCATGTATGTATAGATTCTTCGCTTCCGATATTGGTTCTTTCGTTGAAAAGTTTGAGAATGATGTTTTGAAATATAAGAGATCCATCATAGTTGGTGATTTTAACTTAAACCTACTAAAATCAAATATCGACATCATTAATTATGTGAACGCCGTATTTAGTAAAGGGTTTCTTTTCTTAAATAAGTTGAATTACGATGTATACTAGAAAAGGAAATGGTTCAAAAACTATAATTGATCATAAAATAAAAATAATAAATATAAGGCGCGATAACCTCCGAAGAGATCTAAGGCCGAGCTTCTCTTCCAATTTGCGTCGTGCTCCTCTTGATTTTCCCTACAAATTGGCCGGACGGGACCTACATGATTTTATGCCGACTCCGAACGGCATCTGCAAGGCAGATGAGTTTTCACTTAGAAAAATTTTCTTCTAATTGAAAAACCTTATTTCTAAAATTTTTGATGTTGCTTTGCCCGGGGTTTGAACCCAGGGCATCCGGTGTGGTAGGCGGAGCACGCTACCATCACACCACGGTGGCCGCCGTCGTGATCATGCTCTAACAAATTTATCGTTAGATGACAATGTTTTATCTGATCATAGACTTTTATCACTAACTGTGAATAATAATATACAAAACTTTGAACATGAAAAAAAATGAAATAAAAGTCTTTGATTACACCCTGTTTGAAATTAATAACCATTCAAATACCATTTTAAATCAGACAAACTTATAATTATTGAAAATTGCACTATTTGTGTCAAAAAATCAAATAAAAACATTAAAAAACCATGGATGAATAACGAAATTTTATCTTCAATCAAAGAGAGAAATAAATTTTACAAACTGAAGAAGAAGTATCAGGATAACTTGTATTTCAAAACTCAATTTAGAACTTCGAAAGCTTTACCGCGCAATGAAATAAAATAAACAGAGCAAGAAAAGTGTTTTATGGAAGCCAGATAGAACAAAATATCGAATCTAGTACTAAAACATGGAGAGTTCTTAATCAGATTATATATCGGCAAAAGAATGCATCGTCTCTGGAAATCTCTCAAATTTAGAATACAATGATAAAGTTTTAACAAAACATTCTGAAATAGCCGATACTTTTAATAACTATTTTATAAACATTACAAACGCTCCGGAAAACTTTGAGTACTCCCCAGAACCCGAAGCTGAAATACCTCATCCTTTTGATATGAGTCACTGCAATACCGAGGAAGTAAGCCGTGCAATTTGCAGCCTTAACCCAAGGTCGGCCAACGGGCCCTATGGAATTTCAACAAAATTTGTATATAAATATAAAAACGTGATATCTGGTCCCTTGTCGAATTTTTTAAATCAGTGCTTCGAGAGCGGTCAGTATCCAGATGAATTAAAAATCGGGTCTGTAGTTCCCATTCACAAATCTGGAAGCAAGGAGGTTTGCTCAAACTACAGGCCAATAACAAAATTGAGTGCAATCGATAAGGTTTTCGAAAGCATTTTGCTGAACCGACTCAAACATTTTATTAAAATTTAAAATATAATAAGCGATAATCAGTTTGGATTTAGCGAAAACTCGAGCACATTATCTGCCAGTATCAATTGCACAGAATTTTTATACGAAAACTTAGATAAGAAAAATATGTTGCAATGCTCTCAATAGATCGCAGCAAAGCGTTTGACTCAGTAAATATCTATATTATGATCCAAAAGCTTAAGGAGTTGGGAGTTAATGGCAGTGCTATTAACTAATAGAAAACAATTTTTCCAAATCAAAAGGTACAAAAAGCTCAAATAAAAATTTTAAATCTGGCGTTCCACAAGGATCAAAGTAAGCTGCCACATTATTATTTTTATTATACATATATAAACAACATAAGTTGTATTTCGTTGCTAACTAGTACAATTAAAACACTAGCTAGCTTACCGAATTACATGGAAAGCAACAATAAAAAGTAATCGAGTTGAGTTGGCTAAGCGCTTTCAGTTGAAACCGCTTAGGTAATTGTCGACCTGATTGATAGTGTTGTATAGTGTTGCATATTCAAAAATAGGGCACTATTGTGAACGAGCGAATGAAATGAACATACGAATGTGCAGATAAACAAAAATAACAAAATAACAGTGTGGCGGCAGGGTGACATACATACAAACAAACGCACGCATTTCATGTATTTTGTTTTTGTAATTCTCTGGTTGAGTGTCAAAAACATACTGCGCTAGAAGTAGAAATGTCATAGCAGCGAAAAAAAGTAACAATTAGCTGATAAACCTCCACCATCTGTATGGTTTTGGCATAATGAAACTGTTTAGCTAGTTGAAGCATTTTCTTCAAGTTCGCTTGAAAAAAAAATATATACCTATATTTAAACTTGACTTGAATGGAATTCCGCAATTCTATGCCGATGACGGGACCTTTTTGTATGCTACTGATACTCTCGATTCCCTCTTGGCTAATATGCAAAGAGATCTTAAGTTAATTTCACAATGGTTTCAGCGTAATTTATTAAAAATTAATCTATCTAAAACTAACTTTATAATATTCAACAATTATAAAAATATACCTAGTTTAGATTTGAAGGGAATTTATCTGGAGGGGCAGCTTTATTTCGAGAGTCGACAATTTAAAGTACCTCGGAATTTGGTTTGATGCCAATTTAAACTGATGAGAACATACAAACAAATTGAAAATGAAATTAATACCACAAAATTTTGCTATTTATAGAAACCGAAAACTTATTCTACAAAAACACATATGGCTCTTGTACAACGCCTTGGTTATGTCACATATTAATTCTTTAAATCCAATTTGGAACACTTGTTCCGAACAGCTAACAAATGAAATACAAAGAATTCAAAATAAAATAATAAAAAACATTTTAAATTTGCCGCTAAGGACTGCAAGTGAACTGCTATACCAAGACAGGCTTGATGTACGCAAGAACTCCATCCTTCGAATTCTGATGTCCCCCCCTTTGGGTCGTAGGGGCAAGTTTTGAAAAATCCCACTTTGAAATGCCTATGTTTTTTCTTTTTGGAGTTTATTTTTCTCTTTAGAAATTTATTTAGTCAGAACATATGTAAATGAAAAAATGAACTTAACTTAGTAATAGAAAAGCAATTAAAAAAAATTATTAGAAATTAGCGTTTTACAACCCCCTTTTAAAACTAAGGCATCACTGTGATGCATTTGCATGTCGTAAACATAGTTGTGTGGGTAGTTTATTCAACCGTTTTAAAAAATGAAGGTATCACTGTGACAAAATTACAGATCGTAAAATTGCGTGTGTTGTTTTTTTTAAGCCACCACAAGACACAGCTGGTAGAATTGAAATTGCCCCTACCCAAAAGTTCGACCCAAAGGGGGGGACATCAGAATTCGTTTTAGAGGTATGGTTCCTTCGGCAAAGTTTCTTATTTTGATCCCTAGAATACGATTTTCACAGAGCAATGAGGGATTTTTAAATCGACCCGCCCTAGTATATATATATATTTTTTTTAACAGTTAGAAGCTTCAAATTTCACCGATTGCTTACGTATATAGTATATATTGTTGTGTCAAAAAATCATAGAGATCGGTGATATATATAATATATATATGATGGTATATATAGTATATATAGTATATATATATAGTATATATAGTATATATATATTTTTGTTTTCGATTTCGGCCCTATTTTAACAGTTACAAGCTTCAAATTTCACCAAATGCTTACGTGTATAGCATATATTGATGTCTGAAAAAATCATTGAGATCGGTGGTATATATATTATATACTTCATATGAAACTGTCATTTTTGTCCCTTTTTTTACGGCTAGAAGCTTCAAAATTCATCAAATTTCATCAAATATTTACGTTTACGTCATATATTTTTGAAATACGTGATTCGTAGTCATAGTTTTTACATGCAGACCACAAAAAACGTGAAGATTTGCATCCTGACAAAAAGTACCTACCTGTTTTTTATTTTATAAAATAAATGTAAGGCGCGATAACCTCCGAAGAGATCTAAGGCCGAGCTTCTCTTCCAATTTGCGTCGTACTCCTCTTGCTTTTCCCTACAAATTGGCCGGACGGGACCTACATGTTGTATGCCGACTCCGAACGGCATCTGCAAGGCAGATGAGTTTTCACTGAGAGCTTTTCATGGCAGAAATACACCCGGAGCGCTTGCCAAACACTGTCGAGGGGCGACCCCGCTTAGAAAAATTTTCTTCTAATTGAAAAACCTTATTTCTAAAATTTTGATGTTGCTTTGCCCAGGGTGTGAACCCAGGGCATACGGTGTGGTAGGCGGAGCACGCTACCATCACACCACGGTATCTTAAAAATCGTTTAGGTATGTAGATCTGTTCAATATATATTTCTTATCTTATACATCCGATTATTCGGAGATTAAGAACGGGATAAGATTATTGTTCAGAAGGTATGAAGTCTTCGGCACAGCCGAAGACAGTCCCGTTCTTACTGGTTATATTTACAATAACTCTTCTGAATACTAAAGATTAGCAGCGTTAAATGGCAAATTTTTTTGGCCATTGAATAATAAGTAATTTATTTCAGAAGCCATTTCGATTAACTTCATACTCTAATGTAAATCGTTTCATTAACGCTGTATCTGTTCTGGCCGTGCATCGACGCTTATTTGTTTTTAAACAGCCGAAGATGCTCTCTACCTCTCAATAATATTCGTAACAAAATCGCATCGGTAAACAAATAAAGAGAAGCACAATGCAAACGGTAGCTAGTATAGCAGTTATAGGTTTATCTACTTTATTTAAATACACTATATTTTTGTAAATTATTATACTCAGCTGAGCAGAGCTCACAGAGTATATAAATTTTGTTCGCATAACGGTAATCCGTAACGGCATAAACTAATCGAGATAGATATATACTTCTATATATCAAAATGATCTCGGCGAAAAAAGAAATTAAATTATCCAAGTCCGTCCGTCTGTCCTTAAACACGACAACTTGAGTAAATTTTGAGGTATCTTAATGAAATATGGTATGTAAGTTCCTGGGCACTCACCTCAGATCGCTATTTAAAATGACCGAAATCGGACTATAACCACGCCCACTTTTTCGATATCGAAAAATCGAAAAAGTGCGATAATTCATTACCAAAGACGGATAAAGCGATGAAAATTGGTAGGTGGGTTGACTTTATGACGCAGAATAGAAAATTAGTAAAATTTTGGACAATGGGCGTGGCACCTACCATATTAAGTAGAAGGAAATAAAAAAGTTCTGCGGGCGAAATCAAAAGCCCTTGGAATCATGGCAGGAATACTGTTCGTGGTATTACATATATAAATAAATTAGCGATACCCGAAAGATGATGTTCTGGGTCACCCTAGTCTACATTTTGGTCGATATCTCGAAAACGCCTTCACATATACAACTAAGGGCCACTCCCTTTTAAAACCCTCATTAATATCTTTAATTTGATACCCATATAGTACAAACACATTATAGAGTCACCCCTGTTTCACCTATATGGCGATATCTCGAAAAGGCGTCCACCTATAGAACTACGGCCCACTCTAAAATACACTTCTAAAATACTATTTAATACCTTCCATTTGATACCCATGTCATACAAACACATTCCAGGGTTACCCTGGGTACATTTTCCTACATGGTCATTTTCCCTTATTTTGTCTCCAAAGGTCTCAACTGAGTATGTAATATTCGGTCACACCCGAACTTAGCCTTCCTTATTTGTTTTATATACCGTTAGATGAAAGCTATATGTGCAGTTATGCATTCTGCATTATATATTTGAATTCATATTATCAGAGGAATTTTAAAAACAATATAAATTACATCATCGCGTTTCTCAACTTTTCGTTTATGGAGTTAATCGATGTGTGCACTGAGAGGCTCATATCTAGATGCAAAGTACGTTCTACACTATATTTTTAATTGTACTCATATAATATTGTAACGAATTTACTGCAAATCCTCTTATTTGCAACCTTCTGCTAAGTTCGAATCACTAAACTGTTGAATAAAGACCTCCAATATTTAATAATGCAAAGTGGCCTTTATTACTATTTATCGACAGATAGCGTGCTTAATCAAAACTGATTGTAGCGCCTCTATTGTTGAGGCCTTTTATACTCTTTGATTTCTTCGTTGCATCTTCTAGGCGCTTCTGTTCTAGAATCTACTAGTTGGTTATCTGTTATAATTATAACTACAGATGTACGGGTATAGCTCTCATATGCGCGTGTGTTTGTGAGCGACACTTCCACAATTATATTGCATATCTCAGATAAGATATCTGCATGTGTTTGTGCGTTGCTTCTCTCTGTGTGTACGTACATATGTGTAAACATAATTATTGAATTATTGATGTGCATCCAGTCACTGCTTAACATCGGCATAGAGATGGCAGTACCCCTTAGTGTTGCTAATATTCGTAACACTGCCCTCCACCTAAGTCTGATCGTCCCGATCAGACAAATCTCTCGATCTAAACGCCGCTAGCATCTCCAAATGTACCACTCTCCTACTTCGTGGTTTCCCAATGGTTTGTATGCGGTAGATGGTGTCACTGATCTTCTTCACAACTTTGTACGGGCCTTCCCAACTGCACCGAAATTTGGATGGAACACCTTTCCGCAGGTGAGGGTTGTATAGCAGTACCAAATCTCCCTCCAAGAAACCTTCCGTATTATTATTCTCATCCGACCTGCGTTTCATCTTACTACTCATTATCTTGGATCGTTCCCTCGCACTCTGTTGTTTGACCAATGAAGAACTAGTTCGCAGAGCTTGATCTTGACGGATTGACTTTGCATCATCAGTATCGTCTTGACGTTGCACAACAGTAGTGCACGCTGGCTCGAAACCACCCTTGCATTCTTTCTAGAAAATTCTTGCAGTTGTTTTAGTGCGTCCATTAGGGTTTGTCAATGCCAGTGTTTTTCTCGCAGGTACCTTTGGTTTCGATTTGTTTGGCCCATTCGTTCCATCAACCCTTGCCCGATCTGCTGCCTTTGACTTTTGTGGTCTTTGTCGACTCTTCCCCACCAGTACTCGATTACTGCTGAACCCTTTTTCCAAACTGAAGTTAAGTGGTATATCCTGGTTCTCATAACGCATGGCCCTTCTCTGCATATCGATCTTGATGCATGTCAACCAGAAGTCCACTCCCAATATGGCTTCATAAACGATCTCCGCCAAAACGAATTTGTGTAGAACCATGACCTTTCCAATTAATACCTCACATACCACTTCTCCTTGGACTTGGTTATACTCGCCAGGGACCGTACGCAACCTTGCTCCAGGTAACGGTTTTACTCTCCTGTTGACCAAGTTAGATCGGATTAAGGAATGAGATGCGCCCGTATCTACAGTCAGTACACGCTCCTTGCCATCAAGCTTTCCGTCGACGGCAAGACTGCTCGATTTTCTTCCAATTTTCCACACAGATATCACAGGACATTCAATAGCTGGGGCAAGTTTTCGTTCTTTACATCTGACACGCTCTTGCTCATCTCCTCTAGCTTTGCGTTTACAGCCACCCACATTGTTGAAACTATTAGGACCAAGATCGCAATGACGTGCAATGTGACCGGGCTTCCCGCATTTGAAGCATTTGATAACTCTTTCACTCCGCTTTTGCGATCCTTTCAGCGCCTCCATTATTGCGTCGACCCACTCTGGCCTTTCTACTTCCACACGCCGTGCTTTGAAAACTGGCTTACACAGAAGCGACGCTGTTTCCTGAATCAGAGCTTGTGACACCGTTTCTGCGAATGTTGACTTTGTATTCTACGGGTGCGTCCGCATTCGCTAAATGTGCCAGCCTTTCAACATCCGACGCAAACTCTTGGAATGTTTCACCAGACCTCTGGAAGCGGTTCAGTAACTCCATTTGGTATATCTGTCTCCTATGCTCAGTTCCGTATCGTCTCTCTAGAGCGCCCGTCAATGCTTCATAACAGTTCCGTACGCCCTCTGGAATGGTTTGTAAAATCTCAGCTGCATGCCCTTTCAATGCCATGAACAGTGCAGCAACTTTATCTTCAGCATTCCAATTGTTCACTGCTGCAGTCTTCTCAAATTGTAGGTTAAAGACCTGAAAAGGAACAGAACCGTCAAAGGATGGTGTTTTTACCTTTGGATTGCTTGATGAAACAGCTGGGCGATTTAATTGCAACTCCTGTATACGACCTCTCAAAGCATCCACCTCGGCTTCGATTTTTTCCTCAAACTGCGTTATTTTCTCGTCCATATGCGCTTCGAGTTTTGATGATATACGCGCCTCCTGCGCTTCGAGTTGTACTGTTATGCGTGCCTCTTTTCTTTCAGTTGTGTTTCCATCTTTGATGTAATCTGTGTCGACATTTCTGAAAGATAAGATATCTGCATGTGTTTGTGCGTTGCTTCTCCTTGCGTGTACGTACATATGTGTAGACATAATGATTGAATTATTGATGTGCATCAATTCACTGCTTAGCATCGGCTTAGAGATGGCAGTACCCCTTAGTGTTGCTAATATTCGTAACAATATTAATTTATTAAGCTAAATTTTTGTCTTAATTAAATTTTAATTATTATTTCCTTACTGTTGTCTTTCATTGTAACCTCTCATAATAATTGATAACAAATAGAGTAAAATAGAAATAAGCTATTTTCTCTCGCACAAACTTCGCTTTTTTTGAGAAATCTTGTAATAATTTTAAACTTTGTGGTCAATAAAAAAAAATATTGAAGGAAATTAATTAGGTGTTGAAGAGGCCAGGGAAATTTCTCAAGTGGACATAAATGAGGTGGACAGGTTTGTACGACCACCACTGGGCGTATCCTTGAGAAGAATACACTATGTGGGAAACAAACATGTTGCGACCAGCCGTAATGATTGTGAGCTCTCGAGCTCCTTATGGCAATGTTTCTTCTAAAAAAATCTGTCTTGATAGTACTTATTGTACCGATGATTCGAAGATGGCGTATACCAACAAGCTTGCTCGACAGAAACTGTCAGGATGAGAAGGGGAGGTATCGATTCATTAAATTCTCTGTCGATGCCAAGGGCGACTCAGACTTCTGGGAATGTAGATCGTTTGTTTCTAAAGGGAAAACAAGTGGTTTGATAAGAAATTATTAGGAAGTATCTGGCGGGTCCAACGCTCCATTCCCGGCACTCACCGAAAACATTCACATTTAAACCATACCTTCGAAAATTAGTTTTCATGAATTCAATTACGACATGAACCCCTTTTCTAACAAACTTCTATTAGTTCCAACGATCCTTACGATAAACTTGTACGACATATCATGTCTCTTTTTTTGACATTCGGTATCTTAATTTTCTATGATTTTATCGTATTTGTTCTTTTAGAAGAACAGGCGGTGCTAAGCACAACAACCCTCATATATTTTTATTGGCGGCAAGTTCCTAGGCCCTGAGGTTTTTGCTGCATGTTGCGCCATCTCATTTTGCTATGAAAACTCCTGATTTGGGATAATAAAATTAAACTTTATCTTTAGAATATTTCACTAACCAGTTGAGAATTACAAGCGCACTCAATGGCTAAAGAAACAAACGAAAAACAAATTTTCACAGCTTAAGTCATTAAACATTCGGTTAACAAAACGCAACCTTCTTTGTAATAGTATCTGTGAACAAGGAGAATGCTTGAGATAGAAGCGAAAACTGATCATTGCTTGCTCTGCTGAATTTCAGTCGCTGCACTCAGATCATGGCGGAACCATACAGGTGACGGCCGGAAATCAGCTGATTGATAGTTTGTTTTATTTGATTTGACACTTCTACTTACGCCACAGTACTAATATCTATCGAATTACAAAAACAAAGTGCATATAATTGATATTTATGTTTGGATGTATGTCAGCGGGCTGCCCACTTGCATGGTTCTGTCATGGCTTCTATGATATGTCGTGAAGGCCTACTTGATTTCCGACGCTACTTTATCAAATTCAACGCTGGTTTATATTTATCCAACAAAAAGTTCAACCTGTTGCCAGACTGTATAGCGCAAGGAGATGCTCATAGGAAAGGAATTTTTTATTTCAAATTAAGTTCGAACTTTGTTTAAAGCATTCAGCGCTACCACTAGAAAATGTTCACCAATGTCAATTGACTCAAGCAATCTTGCGAGCCTTTAATATCTGTTTGCATGTGAGTCATCATTATCATATTTAAGCTTTGTGCTGCGTATTTTCCTTTTGATGTGATAAGAAATTTAGTTTGTGGTCTTTGTCTTCATAGTTCACTAGAACCATTCTTTGTTCGGGGTGACAAATGTGAAGAGATTTGTCATGCGTACGTATAAAAGTCCAAAGTGTTAGCTATGAATCCAATGAACTTGTACATGTGTATGTATGTACGTATCTGAATATTATATTATTAGTCTGAACATCATTAAGAAGAAAAATGACGCGCTAGGAGAATTCTTAGAAGAAGCTACATATCGTGTAAATCGTCATGTCTCTTGCGAATGCCCAACTAAGTTAATGCCGGCTCTATCAGGAAATTATTCTATCACTTCCTTGCATTTCTCACACATTTGATATTTGAACTAAATAAATTTTGTGTATTTAATTAGCGAGACATGCTCAAATTGCTTTATAATATTTTTTTGTTATAAAAGCAATGCGTTTATACAATGTTACTAAGAAGCTCTTAGAGCGCGCCTATAACACAAGTATACACGGTTTTGGATCTAGGCAACTAAAAGTGGTTTTTAAGACAATTTATGACGCTGAATCCGATTCTTCATTCCGTTTTTTAAGATTGATTCTAGTTTTTAATACAGTCAATAAATTCATTTTTAAAGATTTTTGTCAAACAATATTCATATTGTTAACTTAAAAGTAACAAATCAGAAATGAAGATTGGTGGAACTTTGCCGCTTGTATTGTTTAGTATCTGTTTCGCGTATAAGAGTTCAACAGTAGTCGCTCATCAAGCCTTCATCCCAAAATCCTTGGTATCGTCTTTCAATGTTGGCTAGATCTTGGTGAAGCCGCTCTACTTGTTCGTCGCTCGTATCATCCAAGTTTTCGGGGAAAAAATCGAGATGGGAATGCTGGAAATGCATCTTTAGAGATATTCTAGCTCAAATCTTTCGACAATTTTCCAACATATCGCCAATAATTTCCTTAAAATTAGGAGATTTGTGATTACCAAGAAAGTGGTGAACGATATTTTGAAAAGATGCCCATGCGGCTGCTTCATCGGGCGTTAAACATTTTGTAAATTTTTTATCAGCCATTAATTTTCTGATATCAGGTCCGGCAAATATTCCTTCTTTGATTTTTGCATATGACAATTTAGGAAACAACTTGACTAAGTACTGAAAAGCCGGTCTTTCACGGTTTAATGCTTTGACGAAGTTCTTTATAAGGCCTAGTTTAATGTGAAGAGGTTACAGGAAAATATCTTGTGGATTTAGAAATGGTTCAGCGGAGACGTTGTGCTGTCCAGGCTCATATTGAGTACGACTTTGCCATTCCTTTCTCACATAATGATGTTCAGTTGCGCGGCTATCCCACAAGCATAAAACACAACAATTTGAATCAAATTTGCAACACTGTCTCTGCATTTTTATTTGCTCTAATCACTTATGTTATTTTACAGTTACAGTTGAAATGACTTAACCCATTTTCTCCCGATACTAGATTCCGTGAAGGAAATCGCATGAAATTTTGTGTGGTTGCTATTATAGGACTACTGAACGCTATTACAAGTTTTCAGGCTGATAGGTCTCCTGGATGCGACAGGAGAGACTGTTGCGAAAACGCAACGTTGGGAGAAACGCTGTAAAGTGTGATGTACTCAAATAATCAAATAAATTCCGAAGTCTAGTCAATAATGATTTTGAAAATGTTTTTAGTTGAAGTAGTTTATTTAATAAAGTTAAAAGTATTTTTATTTTGTAATAATTAACCTTATTATAATTAACATATCTTTTTCTTACTGTCCAATTTTGTATGATATTCATCACAACATTTTGGGTGTAACCTCAAATTGCATTTTTTATATTCATAAACAGTTTGCGAATGGCACATGGCACATCTTTTACGTTTGTTGCCTGAAGGGTTCCATACTACATAATCACGGACGTTAGTTCGAGGAAGATGAAGTGGTCTCTCTGCTTCTTCAATGTCTGATGGATCACTACTTTCTCGATAAACTTCTTCTTCGCAATATAAAAGCAGAGATAATGCTATTTCCGTTTTAAAAGCAATTTGAGACATAGGACGAGTTCCTTCTGATTTACTAACCAAGCAATGAATTTTCCATGCATTAACAGTTGTACTGTTCACTGAATTGGTCCATAGGGGCCACCACCATTTTTTTCCACGAATGCCAACACGGTAGTTAGCTACTGCATTATCATGGAGATCTACTCCTCCCATATGTTGATTATAGTCATTATAAGTCCATGTTTTTAACAATAACCTTTTTTTCTCAGTTTTAGACCAACTGTGTGATTCTGTTACAGGTTCAACAGTTCTGAAGTTAGAGATTACTGTTACTTCAGCATTATCTTGCCATCGAGCTACAAAAAACTTGTTATTTATTTCGGAACAGTAGTCAAATTCATGTTTCTTGAGGTTTCTGCCAGTTTTGAGCATTTTTTCAGCACCTCTAACACGATTTGCTCTGATAGTTTCCAGTCGCTCTAAAACGTTTTTCGTTCAATAAACAAAACAAATGCTATGACGAAAAGAAATTATCAAAATAAATAGCATGATGATCTGGATTTGTAACATTTTCCAGCAATGATAGCAGACAGATGCTCCTACACCTACTTCCTTGTCATATGGTACCATTCGAAATTAAATTCAATACGTTTGCTTTTCTTCCATTTGGGTGTACCGAAATCTTTTTCTGCAGTATGCGTGATGTTTTTTTCGAGAACAAGATGGTCCATCTTCAGGTGTTTCAGATAAATATGGTGGCGGTGACCCAAAATCTTCCACATCTGATTGAACCTCGACTTCTAGCTCTCCACATACATCCGTCATAGCTGGTACATCTGTTAGCAACTCATTATCATCAATAAGTTCTTCATCACTCACTGTATCAACATCTGCTGGTGGAATGTAAACAACAGAAGTTATTTTTTTCGAAACAACTTTATCAATTTTCCTTCGTTTAGCAGAAACCGATGTTTCTGCACCTTCATCCTCACTGATGTATTAGTATAGGATTCAATTTGCCCAATTGTTAAAAAACGCTGACGATTCATTGTTTTCTAATAAATATATTAAAAAGCTAACCAAAATACAAGCAAAAAAAACTAAATACCCACAATATTTACCAAAAACGATGAAAAGTTCTCCGAAGTGTCTTTCCTTAAATTTTCCTTTGCACAATAGGCTAATGTTATATCAAACTAATATAAACATCAATTTTTGCGCCAAATAAAATGTCATAAAAAGCTAAATGTCAAATGCATCGTTTTAGCCAGCGTTGCGTTTTCGCAACACCTACTTTTAACAGCTGATTTTAAATAGAAAACAAAGGCTGAATGGGCAAAAGTTTGACAAACATATAAATTTCAGGTTTTCTTGTATAAAAACTTGAAACAAAACTAGATTTTTATTTTTTCTTTTTACTCAGCCAACAACATAAAAAAATCATTATTTTTAAGACATTTTTCAAACATGTGGTAAATCGATACAAGACCAAGGTAATACAAATTTAAGCCATAACTGTAAAGATCAAAGTCCAAATTTTATTGTAAAGTCGAAAAACTAACAAACACTTTTTATTTCATAAGAGTTTTAAAGTCTCGAAGTTGCCGTTGCGAAAACGCAACAGCGGTAGAAAATGGGTTAAGCAGTGCCACTATTTAAAAGCTGCTATAACAGCACAATTGTGCTATCATGCGAGAAATCGGAAACTAGACTCAATCTTAAAAACTGAATGCAGATTCGAATTCAGCATATCAAATCTAGTTAAGAATCGTTTTTATCTGCTCAGATCCAAAAGTTGACCTGAATTTGTAAACTTGTGTAATCATTCCACACAATTAGGATTAAAAAATATATAGAATTAGTATGTATCTAAGGGTGCATAAAAGAATAGCAACAAAAAGGTAACATTTGGAGAATTAGAGAACAATTACAAAGCTACTATTACTAGTATAAAGTATGAATGTTTGGGATTTCGAGTTCAATACTCAGCTCCGAGAAGCTAGTTGATGAAGAAGTGAAATTCAGAAACATGTCCTAATAACCATCGCCATTTGTAAACTTTGTAATTTTTCTCTAATATCAATAATTAAATTTTGGAAATAATAAAACTTTGATTTTTTGTTCAAACATTTACGCTTCTCTTACATAAGTATTGTAGCGAATTCTGGGGGTTTCTGATAACTGTGCAACTTCTGCTAACGCTCGAATCGCTGAACTGTCAAATAAATAACTCCATTATTCAGTATTGCAAAGTGGTCTGTATTTAGACTACTTTGGAAGTACTACAATTATACTTCAATATCACGTACTTCACAAAAACGTGTTTTAATCAAACTGATTAGTCACTTCTCAACTTGCGCTGCTTTTATACTCTCTGTTGCTAGCTATATGTGTGTGTATGCGTGAGTAACAACATCGGCTGTTAACAACATGTGTGTGTGTGAGATATCTCTTCACTTAGAGCTGCTGGTTATGTTTGTGGAATATTCTTCGCTGTCTTTTACACAAGTTTCGCTGCTTGTCGTTTTTCTTGTTGTGATTATTTACTAACAGCATAGTGATGTCAACATTCGCCACAGTATGTTTTCTAGCAATTTTCCTTCAACTCTCCCTACCTACTTCCTCAAGAGTTCATTGCCCTTTTCGTACATACCTAGAGGCTTCCAATTAACCTACAATCACTTTTTATTTACTTTTTGATATTGTTTGCCGATTTGGTTGACTTTAACGATTAGCTACTTTGTTGTTGTGCTATTTTATCACCTATACATACAAACAAATGCTAATTACTTATTAGTAAAATTGCCTTAAATGACGCGGTTAATTTTTCTTAAAGGTATTGGTAAAAGCGTTAAAGGTCATTGCCATGGAAAGTTACGAAAACAAAATTTATAAAGTAACACAAAAACATGTGGGTGTACTTTAAAAGTGCCCTAACAAGTTAAATAGATATTTTGTTGTTTATTGCGGAAATATTAATGATACACGGAATCGTGTAGTCAGTCCCCGCCTACCGATTCATTCGAGTAACAATGAGTCCCGTGCTTGAATTAATCAAGATTTTGTGCCTATTGGAATCAAGGCTCGTTTTAAGAATATTGCAAAACTAGTGCAAAAGAACAAAAACTTCACAGCACTAGACTTAAAAAAATTAATGGAATAGGTACATTCATAGTGTATCAAATTTTGGGAAATCCTGATTATTTTGCAGCTTCTGTTAACGTTCGAATCTCTGAACTGTCGTATAAATAACTCAAATATTCAGTATTGCAAAATGGTATTTATTTATACTAGTTTGGGAGTAGTACACTTACAGCGTACTTTGCTAAAGCGTGTTTAAATCAAACTGATTAGTTATTCCTCAGCTTGCGCTGCTTTTATACTCTCTGTTGCCTCGTTCGCATATTTCTCCTAAGGTTTAGACTTTTCACGACATTGAGTAACAACTTCTGGTCTTAGCTGATGACTACATGTGTGTGTGTGTGAGATATCTCTTCACTTAGCTGGTTATGTCTGTGGAATATTCTTCGTTGCCTTGTACATAAGTATGGCCGCTTGCTTTTTGTTTTTGTAATTATTTACTAATATAATAGTGGTGGTAATATTCGCTACAATAGGTTTTTTTTAGCGACGTATACTATCTTCATGCATAATTGATTGGGGACTAACTGCTTAAGCTATTTGGACCGTTAAGTGATCCTGAAATTATCCTGTAATTCGCCCGAAAAAGTTTCGAAATATATACGAAATGTTGCTGAGGTTGAAGACTCGGTTCTGAAAGAGTCTCGAAATTATTTCGAATAAACCAGAAGTTATCCTGAAATTGCCACAAAGCAATCCTAAAGGTGTCCGCACGTAATCCCAAAATGTTCACGAAACAGTCCGAAAATGTTCAAAAAAGTACGTCAATCCGGCGCGTTTGGACAAATTACTTAGGTAGGTACTGCAATAACGTGCAATGTGTGCACCTGTCTTTCCACACTTGAAGCATTTCATGGCGCCTTTGCTGTCATCAGCGGCCATCAATGCTGTTCGTTCTCTCTCTGAAAGGTTTCAGCAGCGGGACATCTAAATGCCACCAGCAGAGTAGTAACTTTATCTTCAGCGTTCCAGCTGTGTCCATCTTCTTATGGGAAAAAAACGATGAGTCCCTGTTTTATTGTATGAATCGATGTATCATCATCATTTCTTCCATCCTCCTTACTTAGGTGATTTCGCCGACGTGTCCCGTATAGTACCCAGGAAAAGTTCGTAGGAGAGGCTCTCTTGTGGTTCATGACTTTAGGTCATACTTTCGTTGCTTGGACTATAAAAAATCCGCCTATCTTTGCACTGGACATTGAATCCAGTGTTGTCTGAACTGCTTTTTTCCCATTAACTTATTATGGTTTCGCATGTGTGTGCTTTTTCGTAGCCACAGAAGAGCTATGGACCATAGAATGCTGCTATGGCATCCTGTTTGGCTAGATAGTCTGCTTGTTCATTACTTTCGTGTTACTGGATGCCTGGGAACACATCTTAACAAAACCTTGCTTTTGGCTCCCAGATCCTCTATTGCATTCATCCTTTAGCTTAGAAGTATTGTGTAAAACTGCAAAGCATGTAAGGCTGCCTGACTGCCTGGCTGTCTGACATAATCGGGATACTCCTCGAGAAGAAACTTCTGGTACGGATTCTATACCGCAAACTTGTAACTCATATAATTCTGCCTGACAAATAATGGTGTAGCATTCCATTGGTATCGATCTCTTGAAAATCGGAGCTCCCGTTTTTCCGTCATCTTAACATAAAATTCAGCTGCATTTAATCTCATTTCAATATATTCAATTCCATTATTTACGATTACATTACATATCTTCCCGTTTCAATCCATGTATTTCTGTGTCATTCCATTACTATTCAATACATTCCAATTAATTCCGGTTCATAACATTACTGTACATTTTGCAGCACCGAATTATGTCATTTTTTTTTCTCCTTACTTTATTTAATTTTATGCTCTTTACGTTTCAACGCTTGCAAAGCTTATCGACTCGAAAACTTTCCTCTGCCTCAAAATATGGAACACAAAATACGCCCAGCAGTTGCTAGAAAATAAATAAATTTGTGTTTCTGAGCTTATCATGTTATGTGAAAAAGTTCATTGAACTCAACGCATTTATAGCAGCGTGCACAAAAATAGCAGTGAGAATATTTTATCAAATTTCGGCATCTAAATTATTCTTTCTTTATTTCCGATTTAGAAAAAACGTCCATGCATTTTTAACCGAAACAATCTCAAAACGCTTTCTAGAAACTTCGTTGAAATTTTGCGAAATTTTCAAACTTTTTATTTAGAGTTCTCTGTACCTTTTTGAGTATGCAGTTTTGTAGCAAGCTATAAAAGGACCCAAAACTCCTACTGATTTGGGAAAATTTTTTTTTGCCGAAAATTATTTAAAATTTTCTACGATTGGTCTGCATAGTTTCAGCTACGAAATTCATAGAAGTTTTTTTTCTAAAATTTTGGAAAATAAAAGACAAGAATTTAGTTGTTGAAAATTGATATAAATTGCCACTGCTATTTTCGTGTTCGCTACTGTATATGCTGATATATACATATGTGTATGTACATACGTTCGCATCGTAAACACTCCAAACTATTTGCAGATTGCGTAGTGACGACTGGTTTGCCATGAAATTTTGGATTCTCACTTAGATTTTTCACAGGAGATAGTGTGTATAAATTTTTTCCATTTCACGCAAAATATGTAAAGATGTGGGTGCACTTTTTATTTTATTTTTACTTGCTTTATATTTGGTTGGTTGAATGTTTGCCCGCTTTTCATACAAATCTTGCAATCGATTTTTAAATAACTTTTCATTGAGCTACAAACGTGAAACTTTACACATAGGTTAGAACACCGTGACAATGCAACAAAAGGAAAAGGAAATCCCCTAGGTGGCGCTCGGATCGAAAAAATTAGATAATGATTTGGAAATTTGAAACCGGGTTTTAAGTAACTTCTCGTTGAGCTAGAGGCTAAAAATTTAGAGCTTATTTCAGAGACCGATGACAGCCGATGACACGATACAAAAAGATTCGCTAGGGGGCGCACGGGATGAGGTATTTAGAAAAATCGTACGAAACGGAGGGAATTTTGGAATTGATTTTTATGTAAGTTCTCATTGAGCTACAAGCGTAAAACTTAACAGATAGGTTGAGACACCGAGAAAATGTAAGAAAAGGAGAAAATAAAAATAAAATACAAAATTTTAAGCACTTCCTTTATATAAATGGACAAAAATCAGCGAAAAATGTCTCCCTATATAAAAACATATTCTTGCTAAACTTTGATTTTTAAATTTTGACATAGAAATTGCAAAAATATTTATGAGAAGTAAAAATATAAAGGTGGAGCGCAATTGATTGACTAATAATATCTCCTTTCCTACCAACTTTCCAAGCCAAGTAATGTGCGCTCCACTTTTATATTTTTACTTCTCAGAAATATTTTTGCAATTTCTATGTCAAAATTTAAAAATCAAAGTTTAGCAAGAATATGTTTTTATATAAGGAGACATTTTTCGCTAATTTGTGTCCATTTATGTAAAGGAAGTGCTTAAAATTTTTATATTTTATTTTTATTTCAAATCAAAATTGCCTTGTATCTGGCAAGAACGGTCAATCTACGAGATCTAAATAATTAAAAAACGAAGTCCCTATTATTTTAGGTTCTTTATAGAACGGCCGCCGTGGTGTGATGGTAGCGTGCCCGCCATTCACACCGAAGATGGGCTCACGCCCCGGGCAAAGCAACATCAAAATTAGAGAAACAAGTTTTTTCAATAGAAAAAAATATTTCTAAGCGGGGTCGCCCCTCGGCAGTGTTTCGCAAGCACTCCGAGTTTACTTCTGCCATGAAAAGTTCTCAGTTAAAACTCATCTGTCTTGCAGATGCCGTTCGGAGTCGACTTAAAACATGTAGGTCCCGTCCCGCAAATTTGTAGGAAAAATCAAGAGGAGCACGACGCAAATTGGAAGAGAAGCTCGGCCTAAAATCTGTTCGGAGGTTATCGCGCCTTACATTTATTTTGTAGAACTTAGAGTATCAACTCGGGACGACGATAACAATACAAGTCTAAGTTTGGCATATATTTATTTATACATATAGCAGACCCCACAGATTTTGCTCTGCTCTAACTTTGGTATATCTGCGTAACTTTAAGAAGTTTTTTCCTCTTACTCTCTCTCCCCCGCTCTCCCACTTTTCCTTATCCTTTTATTCACTCCTCCCTCTGCCTTTCTCGTTCTCTGCTTCTCTCTCTCCCTCTACATCTTTTCTCTCACTTCTTTCCGCTCCATCTATCCATATCTGTCTATCTTCGTCTAATTCTATATCTCTCTCAGTCCCTTTCTCCTTCCCTATTTTTCCTTATCTCTAGTTCCCTTTATTCTTCTCCTTCCCTTATTCCCAGTCCCAGCTCCAGTTCCAGTTTCAGCTAAAGCCCCAGTCTTAGTCTCAGTTCAGTCCTAGCCCACTTCCAGTCCAGTCCCATTTCTACTTCCTGTCCATTCCCACTCTCAGTTGAGTTGGTATCTGGTCCATTTACTGGATATAAAAGTGTCGTAAATACTAATCTGGGAAAGGGGCTACCTATATACCAAACTTCAGGCAAATCAAACGATGAATCGAGTTTGCTCGAATAGATCGGGGATATGAAGGAATTGTAGCGAGAGAGGGAGATGAATGGTAGTGGGAATTATAGTGGGTGTGGGACTAGGACTGGAAGTGGAAATGCGAATATGAAGTTTAAGGGAAAAACGAGTGGGTGTGGGAGTAGGAATGGCATTGGAGTGGAGGTGGGATTGACGAGTTAAAGTGGGAGGCAGACAATAATAATTCGTCATATGTTACCCGGTCTATGAAATGGTGGCTTATGACTCAAAAAGAAATTGCGAGAACACAGTGTTAAAGATAAACAATGCATTTCTTCAGTTTCTTAGTAGTTTTTCTTTTGCATTATGAAACAGTCATGCGCAAAGGCAAAGTACAATCAGTTCTGATCGGTATTTGGCTCCATTGCCATCGAAAAAAATCTGAGGATGCTTCACCAGCCACCAAAGTGGCATCGAAGGAACAAAGGCTTCATCGTCTTTCATTTGTGCTCTTCTTCTTCAACCCATATAAAGGATCGAAACTGGCTATAGACGTATACTCCTTTGCGACACATCACGAGATCATCCTATAACTAATTGCATGTTTGTAGCGGCATTTAGAGTATTTTGGATGTTTAAATTGTATACGGAACTAAAATTTATAAAGCTTTAGTGAGAAACTGAGTAAAAAAGTTCACTGATGTTATTAAAGAGCTACTCAAGAAAGTACAGTTCTTGCTGCTGTCACATGAGTTTTAGGCTGCTGTAATTTTGCGTAAACCAGAAATTCAAGCAAAATGAGGCGATTCGAATTAACAAACACATGTAAACAAACAAGTAAGGAAGGTTAAGTTCGGGTGTAACCGAACATTACATACCAGCTGAGAGCTTTGGAGACAAAATAAGGGAAAATCACCATTTAGCAAAATGAACCTAGGGTAACTCTGGAATGTGTTTGTATGACATGTGTATCAAATGGAAGGTATTAAAGAGTATTTTAGAGGGAGTGGGCCATAGTTCTATAGGTGGGCGCCATTTAGGGATATCGCCATAAAGGTGGACAGGGCTGACTCTAGAATGTGTTTGTACGATCAATGGGTATCCAATTAAAAGTATTAATGAGGGTTTTAAAAGGGAGTGAGCCCTAGTTGTATATGTGTAGGTGTTCCAGACATCTTCTGTCGGGTACCGCTTATTTATGTATATATGTTATACCACAAACAGTATTCCCTGCCAAGATTCAAAGGGCTTTTGATTCGCCCTGCAGTACTTTTTCATTTTCTCCTACTTAATATGGTAGGTGTACACCCATTTTACAAAGTTTTTCTAAAGTTATATTTTGCGTCAAAACCAATCCAAGTACCATGTTTCATCTCTTTTTTCATATTTGGCACAGAATTATGGAATTTTTTTCATTTTTTCGTAATTTTCGATATCGGAAAGTGGGGCGTTTTCATAGTCGGATTCGACCATATTTTTTACCAGATAAAGTGACTTGCAGATAAGTCCGTGACTTAGTTTAGTTAAGATATATCGATTTTTGGCTCAAGCTATCGTGTTAACGGTCGAGCGGCACACACATATAGTAATAAGAGTAACGTGCCTACCAAATTGCATCGCTTTATCCGTCTTTGCTAATGAATTATCGCACTTTTTTCGGTTTTTCGAATTTTCTATATCGAAAAAGTGGGCGTGGTTGTAGTCCGATTTCGTTCATTTTAAACAGCGATCTGAGATGAGGCGCCCAGGAACTACATACCAAATTTCATCAAGATACCTCAAAATTACTCAAGTTATCGTGTTTACAGATGGACGGACAGACGGACGGACATGGCTAAATGAATTTCTTTTTTCACCCAGATCATTTTGATATATAGAAGTCTATATCTATCTCGATTACTTTATGCCGCTACGAATTACCGTTATGCGAACAAAGTTAATATACTCTGTGAGCTCTGCTCAGCTGAGTATAAACAAGGAGTATGTAATGCAATAAAGAAAGGACTTGGCGTGTGCTTATGGAAGTGGAAAGTATAAAACAAGTTTTAAAATAACAAAAAATGTAAAAAAATAAAAAAAACCAAGGTAAATAAAATGACTAGGATTATGCGCCAAAGGAAAGAGAAAAGGAGCTGACAGCTAAGTAAGAAAAGAAGTGCGTGTTAAATAATGAATAAGAAAAGATTGAAGTATGCACACGCAACGAAGAGAAGGGCAAGAACCAAAATAGGGTACCAAATTGGAATGCAAAGTAACAATTTAAAATATTAAGTTATGTCAAGGAGTTAAAGAAAAATATTGGATACAGTTAAGGGAAGTTACATTTTTTTCATAACAGAACATAATTTAAAAGATATCACCTCTGCTGTGGACGCTGGTCATCAAATCTGTTCAAGCGGTTTGATGTGGGACCCATCAAAATTACGGCGTAGGAAAATGCGTTCCAACAATAAGCACTTTGAGGGATCGGGCGCTTCAGGCTGTACAATACTATGACGGGTTGAGCGCCAACATGGAGAAGATGGTTATGAGCTCGTTTACTACTAGGTATAAGGTCTCGAATTGGTCTAGGCCTAAGCTAGGAGGCGTTACACTGCAGAAGAAATCCTGTACCAAGTATGTAGGAATCTTTCTAGTAAAATGTAGTGGAAGCTCAACGTGAGTGGGAGAGTAGGAAGGCCTCGACGTCATTTTATGCTGAATGAAGAATGCTGTGGTGAACGTGGGTTTTCACTCTTTTTTTATTGGACATTGAGGCAGCGCACTGCCCCCAAAAGACCCAATGAAACAGGCTAATCCTGTACAAGTGTCTACACCCCGTGGGACCACCGTTTGGAATAACTTCACGTGGGGGAAAGGCGATTTAGTCGTCACTGCTTCACATGCGCATTTCTCTGTGCTCCATTTGAGCATGCATCAATTGCGTCATAACTAGAAAGGCCACCTTGTTCACAGCACTCCAACAATCTATTTGTCTGCATATACGGGGAACTAAATTCCTAATGGAAGGCTCCTCTCCAAAAACTATGTACAGAGAGTTGTTTGCCATGAAAACGAGAGCAATGAAACATTATGTGTTCTGCGTTTTCGAATTCTGTGGGATAGTGTGGGCAGAAAGGATCGTCTTCTATCCTACGCTTATGTAGATATTTCTTAAAACTGTCGTGCCCGCTCAATATCTGTATGAGGTGGTAGTTTTTGTTCGTGGTGCCACCGCTCGTACCATTTCGCTATATTCCGAACTAGTATGAAGGTTCAGCTCCCTTTTATCAATTCTTTCCACCGTTCTTGCCACTTAACTATAGTTCGTGACCTTGCGCTTTTCTCTGGTCGCTTTCAGATGGTCGGCTGATTCCAATGCCATAGAGATCGGCTATTTCACTGAGAGAAGATTTAATGTGATAAAACATGGATTACTTTGTCTGACACAGATAAGCACATGCTATTCGTATATCAGTATTACGGTAGGCTGCTAGTGTATCTTTTTGGTGTGGGTCATTTAGATCCTTGCCATACTGGTGCTGCATATAATATTATCGAGCTGGTTATGTTGGATAATAGCTGAAGGGTAGCTTCGCCTGGGCCGCCGATGTTGGGTATAATTCGCGTTAGGGCTCCACTTACTCTAGAAACTTTCATTGCCACCGCATTGAAGTGCTCCTTAAAAGTTAGTTTTGAGTAAATGTTCATTCCTAAATATTTCAAGAAAGGCTTTTGAATTTATTTGATAATCTCCTATGGTTAGGACTCACTCATCCACAGTTCGCTTTGAGCTCACCAAAACTACTGCTGTCTTATTGCTAGCCTTCTCCAGCCCCATTTTCATCAGCCAATCCTTTATTCTACCCACGTCATCATTACATACTCTTGTCACTAAAATAGCTACCAATTATTCTGAGCAGGTAAGCAGACGTGCCAAAGTTTCGTAGCGCTGTCAATATCTGCATCCAGTTGGCGGTGTTAAAAGAATTTCTGATATCCAAAGTTATCAATGCACAAACTTTACTTTTATTTGGCCTCCGGCTATGGTTTCGCGGGCTATATTGACAACTGTTTGTATTGCATCTATCGTGGACCCTGATTTCCGTAATCCAAACCCACTATTTGACAAGCCACCTGGGCTTTCCAGTGTCTGCTGCAGACGATCACTAATAATACGTTCGATAATTTTCCTATTGAATCCAACATTCAAAGTGGGCTGTATGAGGATGGCTGGTGGGGCATATTACCAGATTTCGGCAAAAGAACCAGTCTTTGACGTTTGATTGGATATTTACAGCGACTTTAAAGCCTATCCTATACTATGTAGTCCTAATTTGTTTCATCTTACAATCTGTCAGATCGCTGCAGTCTTTTTCAGGTGCAAGGTAGTTGCAGTGACTAAAGCTGTAGAAACGCTTGAGGAAAATAGTTTAAACTGTAGTTGAGTCAACTTTTACACTGACAGTCAAACATCAAATTATTAAATAATCTCTCATAGCGCAACAGCGATAAGTGAGATAGAGTGTAAGGAATCCCTAGAACGATTCGGCAGAGGAAGAAATATTCATCCACATTGGGTCGCTGGGCATATGTAAATAAGAAAAAACAAGTAAGGAAGGCTAAGTTCGGTTGTAACCGAACATTACATACTCAGCTGCCAAATTACAGCTTGCAAAACTTTTAATTTACCATCTTTTAAAAGTGGGCGATGCCACGCCCGTTGTCCAAAATTTTACTAATTTGCTATTCTGCGTTATAAGGTCCAACCCACCTACCAAGTTTCATCGCTTTATCCGTCTTTGGTAATGAATTATCGCACTTTTTCGGTTTTTCGATAACGAAAAAGTGGGCGTGGCTATAGTCCGATAGCGATCATATTTATACCAAATTTCATTAACGTACCTTAAAATTTACTCAAGTTATCATGTTTACGGACAGACGGACGGACGGACGGGTGGACATGGCTTAATGAATTTCTTATTTCGCCCAGATCATTTTGATATATAGAAGTCTATATCTATCTCGATTAGTTTATGCCGTTACGGGGTACTGTTGTGCGAATAAAATTAATATACTCTGTGAGCTCTGCCCAGCTGGGTATAAAAACGGATGAGATAGCTAAAATGAGCGTATCGTTCGAAGCTTGTACCGTAAACTTGCCAATGAGATTAAGCGTGACTAAAAAAATGCGAGAGCAGCACATGATCGACCAAGCAGGAAAGGCGTGGAACCAAGCGCGGGGCTGCAAAGTGCCGAAGATCACATGCAGATGTTACAACTTTAGACTAAGAAAGTTACTCTTATCATTGAAAAGAGGAAACTGCAGGCTCACAATGGGCATACTAACTGGACACTGCTTTCTGGCGTCGCATAATTTTAAATTAGGTGCGCTTTGGAGGAGGAAACGTTCGAGCACCTTTCGTGCTCGTGCACTGCGCTCGCCAGGCTAATAGTTATAAGGAGTGTTATAGCTAACAGATCTAGAAGTAGCAAGTTGCATAGGTCCTACAGAGCTTTTATTATTTGCTAAGAGCACGGAGTTATTTTATAATATATGTCGTGGTTTCTGATATGGTTTTTCAGTTTGATCATTGAGTTAAGTTCTGGTAACACTATGGACGCATTCAGTCTATATGATATCCTCATGGCCCAACCACTTCAACCTAACCTAATGCCAGCTGGGAAATTTATTGTGTTAAAAAAAAATGATTGAATGAAGAGAAAATTCAAAATTCCGCAGAAAAACTAATCTAAGAAACCACACTCGCCGCACAAAAAGCCCAGCTGAATCCTATACACAGTTTGGCTAAAAATTTTACAAAAAGGACGCAGCAAGCATGAGAAATGTTTGAGTATGAGGCGCGTCCAGTTGTTCAAGCAACATTCAAGTGAAAACCTTCAAAACGAGTTTCAATGTCAGGGCAAAATGTTACATATTGATGATATAAGCCCACATTATGTTGTAATATAACTAAGCATGTATAAGTGTAGGTTTAAATGTGTGTATTTGTATGAGTCCCTAAATATTTGTATGTATTCTTTTACAACAACCCCCAAAATGATACAAGCTATTAAAATGTGTATGTACATAAATATTCAAGTTTACTTCTAAAGTTAAAACCAAATACCAACGCACCCTGATAACAGTATACAAAAATAGCGATAACAGTGAAAGGGGGTGTCTGCGCATCATGGAACACAACAACCCCCAATATCTACATTAATATCTAGTTTTTGAGTGCGGGTTTGTTTAACCTTCTCAATTTGGTGGTTTTAAATCACTTTTGTGTACTGATTGTCGATTGAAATAACACAGCGCAGATGCTAAACTCAGTTTAACTTGAACTTGAAGGGCGAACTGGGACCGCAAGTTCTTTGACAAGCGAATAAGATATTGTGACGAAAATTAGCAACACTAAGTGATACTATCATCTCTAAGCCGATACCGAGCAGTGAGCACATAAACAAATTAATCATTATGTCTACACATATGTCCATACAAGCAGCGGAGAGACGCACAAACACATGCTTATATCTGAGATACTCCCAAAAGTAAGCAATCATCGGTGGAATTATCACTCACATATACACGCGCATATGGCTATGCGAGAAGCTATAATCGCGCATCTGTAGTTATAGCTGGTAAACAAGTAGTAAATTCTAGAAGCGCCTGGAAATATGCAAACGAGGTAACCGAAGATTATAAAAGCACCGCCAGCTGAGGCAAGGGAATCAGTTTGATTTAAGCACGCTATGGGTTGCGAAGTATAAGTGTTATTATTGTAAGGTAATCTAATAAAGACAATTTTGCATTATTGAATATTGGAGTTATTTATTCAACAGTTTAGCGATACGAACGTTAGTAGAAGTTGCAAAATAATCAGGAATTCATAATATCGTTACAATATGGAAAATTTCACCGAAGATGGCACAGCGCCGAAATCAGTTTGTCTCCAAACCAAATTTGACAAGGGATTACGAGGTTCGTACCAGTTATCGGCAGCTACGCTCACTAGGCCATGTTATGCTAATGAAATATTACGCTCTGGCTAAGAAAATATTTTTATCGGAACCCGCCTATGAAAGCAGAGGAAGAGGGCAACTCTCACTCCATTGATGTGACCGATTGGCGCCAGTTAGCAAAGCGAAGAAGCAGCAAATCTGGCGTGGGTAAAATCACTTATAAGTTTCGTTTTCTCTGTCATGGATGAAAAGAAAAGCCGCCAGGAAAGAAAGAATTGGCGTATTTGAGCCTTGTTAATCATTTTACTTTTGATGGATATAAGTTCGATACTGCAGAAGACTGCATCTTTACTGCCTAAGACCACACCTATATTTCAAGAAGCATTTGAGAGACTTCGCTCAGGCCGTACCAATCATATATTATGGGTTCTCGTGCATTAAGATCTAGAAAGTATCGAAAAGGCCGATGAGTTGGCAAAGGAAGGGTGCAGCACTCGATGAATCGACGGCAAACGTACCAATTGGGAGAAGTGAACAGGAGACAGAAGTTGCATATGATCCATCAAGCAGGAAAGGCGGGGACCGATTCGCGAGACTGCAAAATTTCTCAGATCATGTGCAAATCCTACGTCATTAGACTCACAAAGTTGCTCAAATCTCTAAAGAGAGGAGACTTGAGAAGGCTCACAATATGCATACTAATTGCACACTGCCTTAAAACGTAACATGCTCATAAATTAGGCCCCGTCCGTAACAGCAGATGCAGGAGGTGCGAGCTGCAGCAAGAAACGGTTGAGCACGTTCTGTGCTCGTTTCCTGCGCTGGCGAGATCGAGGCTCCAGTTACTAGAGCCGGTAGTGTTGCCAGGTCTCGAGAAAGCAATTAAGCGAGGTCCTAGAAAACTTATATACTATAAGCCAATAGGGCGAATAGGGTCTAGAATGGGAACAAAAATAGGAATAGGAACTGGTTAAGAAAAAGGAATAGAAATATGAAAAGGAGCTGGAATAGGAATAAGAATAGGAATAGGCGGGTGAATAGGAATGGGAACAGGAATATTAAATGGAATTTGAAAGCAATAGGAATAGGCAAAGGAATAGTAAGAGAAATGGAAATGAGACCAGGAATAGGATTAGAGATAGAAATTGGAATTGTAAAAGAAATATGAAAAAGAAGGAGAATATAAATAAGAACGGGATAATGATTATAGTGAGTAATATGAATAATAGGAATATGAAAAGGAATAGGGATAGAAATTGGAATTGTAAAGGGAATAGGAAAAGGAATATAAAAGGCAATAGGAATTGCAATTATAGCAGAAATAAGAATCAAAATAGAAATAATGTGAACAAGAGAAAATCGAAAACAGTAAGATAAGGAGAAGTGGGTGAGAGTTATGAAATTAGGGAGAGGATGATGAAGCACGAAATCAAGACATAGGTCGTGAATAACAGTTTCGCTTTCAGGTTAGAGAGCGTTTGTCGGGTTCTATTTCTAACAACCACTGAATTAATATTGGTGTCGGCTTCCCTGCCGTTGTCGCTCGTTTCCTAACTGTTTATGATCTTTAATAGATTTTTTTTGTGTCAAAGCCAGCGGAAATAGCGTTACGCCAAATTTACTAAGTTTTGACTTAACGAGTGTTTGTGTGTGTGTGTGTGAAAAGTGTTAGCAACATAATAAGGAAATTGTTAATTGTCTTAAAGCATACAAAGCTATAAGACAAATTTTCAAATATGAATTTATCACAAATTTGAAAAAAAATTTTAAAACCTTTACTGATTTTCCACTTGAACTTCCGCTTTTATCCATTTCCATTTAATATGAGTCAACAGTTTCTTGTTTTTGCAGCAGCAAAAATTAATTGCATTTATAAATTGTATATTTTTACGTACCGTGGTATGTACATATGTTTATGTATGTATGTTTGTCACATCACATAAATTGTCGATAATGACATTTCATTGAAATCTTTTACTTACTCAGCAAGTAAAGACAAAGAAAGTCTGCATTGAGCAACCAAATTTTGGTAAATTTTTGTTGTGCAAGAAAACTGTGAAAGAAACAGATGTAAATGACAGCGCAATTTGACAGCTGTCAAAATTGTTTATGGTATAATAATTTTCATACATAAAATACAGTTGAAGTGCAAAATTTTTTTTAATGTGTATAAGTAAGGAAGTTGAAAAAAATTTCAATTGTGTAAATAAAATTAAGTGCAAGCTGCAATAACAGTAAAACACCGCTGAAGCTGTTGACAGTTGGTCAGCAACGATTTTTTCTTCTGTCAAAAGCGTGTTTGTAATTGTAAATTTTGTAAGATCAAGTTCATTGCCTACATAGTAAATCTCTTAATTTCTTCTGGAACGTTAATTCTTTTCCGGTGGCATTCATAGCCGTAGGAAAGGCCATAAGCCGTCGAGCAACATTTTTAGGCTGTTATTGCTTTTTATGCAACTAACATAAGACGTTCTACAGACGAAAGAGAAAGACCTTACAAGAGCGGCTTCAGACCTGGTTAATCTACCATCGACCAGATCTTAATGATGCGCCATATCCTGGAGAGGACTGACGATAAAAGAATCGACAATCACCATATTTTTGTCGACTTCATATCAACCTTAGCCAGCGATAAGAGAAATTGCTTCTATGCCGATATGTATGTCTGAGTTTAAGATTCCTGCAAAGTTAAAAAGGCTTTGGCAAATGACGTTGAGCAACACCATCAGCTTCCAAAGGATTGGGAAGGACCTCTCCGAGCCATTCAAAACCAAAAGAGGCTTCTGACAACGCGACTCCCTATCGAGCGATGTCTTTAAACCTTACCATGAACACGATAATTCAAGCAGCAGAACTAAACCTTCATGGCACCATCCATTATACCAGCGTACAATTACTGGCGTATTTAAATGATATTGATAATATTGGCGCCGTGAGTACTGCCTTCTCTGGATTAGGTAAGTAGGAAAACAAACTGTGTCGTGTGGTAAATGAGAACAGGACGAAGTACTTGCTTTCTACCTAGAATCGACGCATTCTGGACTGTTAAGAACTTTAGGAACCCGCATTAATAGAGAAAACAATTCCAGTTTAAAAATCACTTTGCCAACGAGTGCTAATTTGGATTGAGTAGGCAATTGAAAAAGCCCGCTCTCGACGAACAAAAATCACGTTCTACAACTTGCTCATAATCCCTGCTCTAAAATATGGCTCGGAATCATGAACGGTTTCGAGCGTAGATTAGAAGGCTCTTGGAGTTTTCGAGAGAAATATTCTCCGGAAGATTTATGGCACTGTCCGTGATTCCGAACGCGAGTATCGAAGGAGGAATAATGATGAACTGTTGTTGTTGTTGTAGAGATAAGGACACTGACCGAAGGTCTTGGGAATGTTATCGATGTTGATGGTCCTTCGCCGGATATAGAGAGAAACAATTGGGTTTGAGAAGCCATAAATTGCGCTGACAACCCTTTGAAAGGTTTGCGCTACACAACCCCCTAATGTTTATGAGTATCACACTGAATATTATTCGACACTACTCAAGCTAAAAATCGTCTCTCCCACTACCCTGAAGTGCTCTTGGAAAATATAGTCCTGTGTCAACGTTTACTCCTAAATGTTTCGAGTAGGGTTTTGATATGATTTGATAGTTCCCTATGGTTAGGACTAACTTTTTGCAGCCCTCTTTAAGCTCGTTAACACTACTTTAGTCGTATTTTTAGTAATTGCCAGCCCCATATTTGTGAGCTATTCTTCAGTGTTCTCACGGCTACATTCTAACATGCTTGTATAAGATCCAGGTTCTTTCCCCTGCTACAACTACAATGTCAACTGCATGTCATTATGTGTGTCTCCTGGGAGGTAATTCGTTAGCACGCCAGAATCTTTGCCAGCCAATTTCGCATAAAAGTGGCCTGAGCGGACATCTTCGAGGTTTCGAACATTGTATTGTATATGGACCAAGCTCTTATCTATCCAGCCAAACTGCATCTAATCTATATCCTGAACGTGGCGTGGCTGCTCAGAGAAACGCATTCTTTGAACCACGAGCTGATATAATCTAGCTGTATTATCAAGTTTTCTACGACCTGAGTCGGAAGATTTTGGTGACAATGCATGAGTGATAAGGATGAAATACTTATACTATAACCACGGCAAACCTAGGCTACCCGTCGACTTGGTACCCACTCTGAGTAGTAAAAGTGTTTCATTTTCATAATTTTGTCTATGGTCAAATTGGGTAGGTTAGGCTAAGAGAGCATGCATGGGATTTCCCCACACTTTCATTCGGCGACATTATTGTCTATTGTGAGTGCACTCATTCGTCTGGCCAGATTACTTACTAGTGGTCCTCAATGAAGCACTTGCTTTCGCTGATGAACTTAAGTAGCAGTGAATGATCCACATTCCTAACCTCTGCCAGACTGTAGAAAACCCGTTCGCCCAGAAATCTGAGTCGTCTTGTTTGTAGTCCTCGATACTAGCAGAAAAAGTTATAAATCGACTCCTCTTCCTCCTTACCGTGACAGCTCCTGCAGATGTGATGATTGTGATGACACCCGTTTCTATCCCTACTTAGGAAACTTAGTTCAATGTGAACTTTAGATGATTTGGTTGTTTGATCATCCCATCTATTTATTTATTACAATTTTGCACACAAAGGAGAGAATTGAAAGCATTTGTGAATGAAAGAGTTGAGTACCTCCAAGTTTTCACACACACCCATTTTGAATTTCCTCGCAAGCATCTTAATTGTTTAGTTTAAAAACCGTTAACTTTATGGGCAAAGCTTCGCTGCCGCCCAATTTGTGGTGAATTGTTTTGAAGTAGGCAACACATCAGGTGAGGAATTTGAGCAGATCTTAGGTAGTTGTTGTTGTTAAGATCATTAATTTGTTATTAATTTGCGTTCGTGAAAAATGGCAACTGATACACAACAAATGTGTGAGGAAGCAGCAAAGGTCATTAGCTTCAGTACGCCTTTCACAAGCGGTGTATCCAAACTGTAAATATCGCAACAACAAAGGAAGCAAACAATCCCACGGTTTTGGAAGTTAATTTATTTTTATACCCAGCTGTACTTGTACACAGGGTAATATAACTTTGATTGGATAACGGTTGGTTGTACAGTAGAACACCCAGAGAATGTATGGGATTTGCAAAAGTATCAAATTATTTCGCTCCCCACGCATTTTCTGAAAGAATGGGGATAAAAAATAAGATCTGTAAAAAAATCTGGCCATCTGTGAAAAAATTCCATGGAAATTTCACCCAAAGGCTAAAAATGCACTAAAAAATTGGCTAATATCCAGTAAACCAGTAATTTTAGGAGAAATAATGACATAAGGACTTTTATTTAGATTGGAGTCAGGAGTAAATTGCCCATATAAATTTTTTACGAGCGAGTGTCCTTTAAGGACGAATTCTTAAAAAATAAATTATTAAATAAGCTATTTTTGCCAGTAAACCGGTACTAAATTGTCACAAAGGGTTTGGAAATATATTTATAATAAAAACAAGTAAGGAAGGTTAAGTTCGGGTGTAACCGAACATTACATACTCAGTTGAGAGCTATGGTGACAACATAAGGGAAAATAACCATGTAGGAAAATGAACCTAGGGTAACCCTGGAATGTGTTTGTATGACATGCGTATCAAATGAAAGGTGTTAATGAGTATTTTAAAAGGGAGTGGGCCTAAGTTCTATAGGTGGACGCATTTCGGAATATCGTTATAAAAGTGGACCTGGGTTGACTCTAGAATGCGTTTGTACAATATGGGTGTCAAACGAAAAGTGTAATAAGTGTTTTAAAAGGGAGTGGGCCTTTGTTCTATGGGTGGACGCCTTTTCGGGATATCGCCATAAACGTGGACCAGGGGTGACTCTAGAATTTGTTTGTACGATATGGGTATCAAATGAAAGGTGTTAATGAGTATTTTAAAAGGGAGTGTACCTTAGTTCTATAGGTGGATGCCCTTTCGAGATATCGCAATAAAGGTGGGCCAGGGGTGACTCTAGAATTTTTGTGTACGTTATGGGTATCAAATGAAAGGTGTTAATGAGTATTTTAAAAGGGCGTGGGCCTTAGTTCTATAGGTGGACGCCTTTTCGAGATATCGACATAAAGGTGGACCAGGGGTGACTCTAGAATTTGTTTATACGATATGGGTATCAAATGAAAGGTGTTAATGAGTATTTTAAAGGGAGTGGGCCTTAGTTCTATAGGTGGATGCCTTTTCGAGATATCACCATAAAGGTGGACCAGGGGTGACTCTAGAATTTTTTTGTACGATATGGGTATCAAATGAAAGGTGTTAATGAGTAGTTAAAAAGGCGTGGGCCTTAGTTCTATAGGTGGATGCCTTTTCGAGATATCGCCATAAAGGTGGACCAGGGGTGACTCTAGAATTTTTTTGTACGATATGGGTATCAAATGAAAGGTGTTAATGAGTATGTTAAAAAGGCGTGGGCCTTAGTTCTATAGGTGGATGCCTTTTCGAGATATCGCAATAAAGGTGGACCAGGGGTGACTCTAGAATTTGTTTATACGATATGGGTATCAAATGAAAGGTGTTAATGAGTATTTTAAAAGGGCGTGGGCCTTAGTTCTATAGGTGGACGCCTTTTCGAGATATCGACATAAAGGTGGACCAGGGGTGACTCTAGAATTTGTTTGTACGATATGGGTATCAAATGAAATGTGTTAATGATAATTTTAAAAGGGAGTGGGTCTAAGTTCTATAGGTGGACGTCTTTTCGAGATATCGCCATAAAGGTGGACCAGGGGTGACTCTAGAAGTTATTTTGTACGATATGGGTATCAAATAAAAGGTATTAATGAGTATTTTAAAAGAGCGTGGGCCTAAGTTCTATAGATGTACGCCTTTTCGAGATATCGCCATAAAGATGGACCAGGGGTGACTCTAGAATTTGTTTGTAGGATATGAGTATCAAATGAAAGGTGTTAATGTGTATTTTAAGAGGGCGTGGGCCTTAGTTCTATATGTGGACGTCTTTTCGAGATATCGCCATTAACGTGGACCAGGGGTGACTCTAGAATTTGTTTGTACTATATGGGTATCAAATGAAAGGTGTTAATGAGTATTTTAAAAGGGAGTGGGCCTAAGTTCTATAGGTGGACGCATTTCGGAATATCGTTATAAAGGTGGACCTGGGTTGACTCTAGAATGCGTTTGTACAATATGGGTGTCAAACGAAAAGTGTGATAAGTGTTTTAAAAGGGAGTGGCCCTTTGTTCTATGGGTGGACGCCTTTTCGGGATATCGCCATAAACGTGGACCAGGGGTGACTCTAGAATGCGTTTGTACGATATGGGTATCAAATGAAAGGTGTTAATGAGTATTTTAAAAGGGAGTGGGCCTTAGTTCTATAGGTGGATGCCCTTTCGAGATATCGCCATAAAGGTGGGCCAGGGGTGACTCTAGAATTTTTGTGTACGTTATGGGTATCAAATGAAAGGTGTTAATGAGTATTTTAAAAGGGCGTGGGTCTTAGTTCTATAGGTGGACGCCTTTTCGAGATATCTCCATAAAGTAGACCAGGGGTGACTCTAGAATTTGTTTGTACGATATGGGTATCAAATGAAAGGTGTTAATGAGTACTTTAAAAGGGAGTGGGCCTTAGTTCTATAGGTGGATGCCCTTTCGAGATATCGCCATAAAGGTGGGCCAGGGGTGACTCTAGAATTTTTTTGTACGTTATGGGTATCAAATGAAAGGTATTAATGAGTATTTTAAAAGGGTGTGGGCCTTAGTTCTATAGGTGGACGCCTTTTCGAGATATCGCCATAAAGGTGGACCAGGGGTGACTCTAGAATTTGTTTGTACAATATGGGTATCAAATGAAAGGTGTTAATGAGTATTTTAAAAGGGCGTGGGCCTTAGTTCTATAGGTGGACGCCTTTTCGAGATATCGACATAAAGGTGGACCAGGGGTGACTCTAGAATTTGTTTATACGATATGGGTATCAAATGAAAGGTGTTAACGAGTATTTTAAAAGGGAGTGGGCCTTTTGATTTCGCCCTGCAAAACTTTTTCATTTTCTTCTACTTAATATGGTAGGTGTCACACCCATTTTACCAAGTTTTTTTCCAAAGTTATATTTTGCGTCAAAAAACCAATCCAATCACCATGTTTCATCCCTTTTCGTATTTGGTATAGAATTATGGCATTTTTTTCATTTTTCGAAATTTTCGATATCGAAAAAGTGGCTGTGGCCATAGTCGGATTTCGCCCATTTTCAATACCAAGATAAAGTGAGTTCAGATAATTAAGTGAACTGAGTTTAGTAAAGATATATCGATTTTTGCTCAAGTTATCGTGTTAAACGGCCGATCGGAAGGACAGACGGTCGACTGTGTATAAAAACTGGGCGTGGCTTCAACCGATTTCGCCCTTTTTCACAGAAAACAGTTATCGTCCTAGGGGCTAAGCCTCTACCAAATTTCACAAGGATTGGTTAATTTTTGTTCGACTTATGGCATTAAAAGCATCCTAGACAAATTAAATGAAAAAGGGCGGAGCCACGCCCATTTTGAAATTTTCTTTTATTTTTGTATTTTGTTGCACCATGTCATTACTGGAGTTGAATGTTGGCATAATTTACTTATATGCTGTAAAGATATTAACTTTTCTTTTAAAATTTTAATTTAAAAAAAAATTTTTTAAAAAGTGGGCGTGGTCGTTCTCCGATTTTGCTAATTTTTATCAAGCAGACATAAAGTAATAAGAGTAACGTTCCTGCCAAATTTGATCATGATATCTTCAACGACTGCCAAATTACAGCTTGCAAAACTTCTAAATTACCTTCATTTAAAAGTGGGCGGTTCCACGCCCATTGTCCAAAATTTTACTAGTTTTCTATTCTGCGTCATAATCTCAACTCACCTACCAAGTTTCATCGCTTAGTGCGTATTTGGTAATGAATTATCGCACTTTTACGATTTTTCGAAATTTTCGATATCGAAAAAGTGGGCGTGTTTATTGTCCGATATCGTTCATTTTAAATAGCGATCTGAGATGAGCGCCCAGGAACCTACATACCAAATTTCATCAAGATACCTCAAAATTTACTCAAGTTATCGTGTTAACGGACAGACGGACGGACGGACGGACATGGCTCAATCGAATTTTTTTTCGATACTGATGATTTTTATATATGGAAGTCTATATCTATCTCGATTCCTTTATACCTGTACAACCAACCGTTATGCAATCAAATTTAATATACTCTATGAGCTCTGCTCAACTGAGCATAAAAAGAAAAGGACACCCGCAGGTACAATATTTGTATGGGCAATTTACTCCTGAATCCAATCTAAATAAAAGTACTTATGTCATTAGTTCTCCTAGAATTACTGGTTTACGAGATATTAGCCAATAAAGACATATACAATTTTTTAGTGCATTTCTAGCCTTTAGGCCAAATTTCCAAGGAAGTTTTTCACTACAGATGGCCAGATTTTTTTACAGATCTTATTTTTTATCCCATTCTCTTAGAAAATGCGTGGGGAGCGAAGAAAAATAGCACTTTATTTCTGTGGGTGTTCTATTGTACAGGTATAAACTGATCGATATATATATAGACTTCCATATATCAAAATCATCAGTATAGAACAAAAAATTTGATTGAGCCATGTCCGTCCGTCCGTCCATCTGTCCGTTAACACGATAACTTGAGTAAATATTAAGACATCTTCACCAAATTTGGTACACGAGTTTATTTGGACCCAGAATAGATTGGTATTGAAAATGAGCAAAATCGGATGATAACCACGCCCACTTTTTATATATATAACATTTTGGAAAACACAAAAAACCTTATTATTCAGTAAATAATACACCCAGAATACTGAAATTTGACGTGTGGACTGATATTGAGACTCTTGATAAAAATTTAAAATTTTTTTTTAAATGGGCGTGGCACCGCCCACTTGTGATAAAATCAATTTTACAAATATTATTAATTATAAATCAAAAATCGTTAAACCTATGGTAACAAAATTCGGCAGAGAGGTTGCCTTTACTATAAGGAATGCTTTGAAGAAAAATTTACGAAATCGCTTAAGGACCACGCCCACTTTTATATAAAAGATCTTTAAAAGGGTCATGGACGAATAAAATAAGCTATATCTTTGCAAAAAAGAGCTTTATATCAATGGTATTTCATTTCCAAAGTGGATTTATAACAATAAATCGGAAAACTTCAAATTTAAAAAAATGGGTGTCGGCACTGCCCTTTTCTATGTTTCGGGAGCCATAACTCGAAGAAAAATAAGTTCCGAATAGAACCGTATGTATATGTATTATTGTGTAGCCTTGTAACACCATTAAGCACACAAAACAAACAACAACAGCATTTCAAGTGTACAGCTGGGTATGTAATGTGCGGTTTCACTCGAACTTAGACTTCCTTACTTGTTAGTATTTTATAATTGCCTATCGTTTGTGTTGCTACATGAAACTGTTTGAGGTTATACACTTTGTTGCGAAATCTGTTTAAAAGGTCAAGTTTAAAGTTGCCGAAGTTCACTTGTTATAGCGTACTTGTCGAATGTTTAAGTGACTTAAACTATGAACATTTTTCTTTCGTTTGTTTCATTAGCCATTGAGTGCGTTTGTAATTCTCAACTGGTTATTCTAAAGACATTGTTTAAATTCTTTATCCCAAAGGGGAGTGGCTCAGCCCGCAGCCTTACCTTAGAGCACCCAGTGCTCGCCCCCAATGAATACATACAAAGGGGTAACAGGTGCATAGCGACCTCTGTTCTTCTACAAGAACAAACAAATCAAATAAAAATATAAAATAACATGCAGTTCACTAAAATAACAAATAATATAATTATAAAAAAAGAAAATATTCGCCCGCAGAATCACCAAAGCTTAAACATCGAATATTTGGACACTTCGTGTCGTTAGTCAACTGCAGTTCGCAAAAGGGTGCATAGAATCCCAAAAAAACAAACAGATCTCTTATTGATCTTCTCTTTAGGCTAAGAGGTCATAAACATTTTCACAGAAGCCTCATAACTGAACGTAATAAGTGAGTGCCGACTCAAATGTTCAGGTGCATTGTATTTTTTAAGTTTCTAATGGGCGGCTAGTGCTGGAGCGCAATGGCTTCTGAAAGTCTGAGCAAACTCCGCACGCGTCTTCAGGATACTGTAGGCTAAACCCTTATTTACGCTTCTTATCTGAAATCAACCAGTCATACCTATTGAATGTCCCGCTTGTAAAGTGTTCCCGCATGTCTCCAACCATCTTTTCAATTGCAGTGTGGAACGAACGCCTCTAATACACAAACTTTCCGGTCTCACCCTGTTGAAACTGCAAGTTTTTTCGGACTCCCGTTATAGGAAAGTAATGAAAATTTGATTGGAATGGGGCAAAGAACTGCTACAAAAATAATAGGAATCCGTGGCCAATAGACCGGTTTCAATCTACCATTTTTATCTTCTGCCTGAGTGCCGAAACGCTCACGTATCAATTTAGACCACACGGATTAAGGATCTTAGAATACGCTTAAGAGGTGCCCAAAATCCACAAACCTAAAGAATCGAAAGGAGTGCATACATTTTTACCTAAGCTCACGGAGAGTGTTCTTGCACCACAACAACAATAACAACATCTATTAGGCTCATACCAGAAAACGCAGCTAATATCGAAAAAGGAAAAAGACAATCAGACTTGTGGGTCTGGTCGATATTCCTTCAGCGATTATTTCGGCATTCAATATCAGACTACAGTTCGTCCAGTGGTTGAAATTCAACCACATAAGCAGTTAAAATAATATATACAATTTTTATTGTTCATACTTAACGATATTTACCTTAGTAAGAAAAAGAGTAATTTAAAACCGTTAAAATTTTTATTAATATTAATATATTGCTAAATTGAACAATTTCAATACTGAACAAAACTTAAAAAACTATTACATATTTCAAAACTAACTAAAATTTTAATTTATATTTATTTATTTATTCTAAGATGGCTTTAAAGTACTTTTTGGACGTAATGTTTAAAAATATAAGAAACTACAGCTATTGATACCTAAGAAGCTATTTGTTCTTATAAAAAAGTAACATTGCAAACCAAAATTCTCAAAAATACTATGGCTACTCTGGTAAAAAAAAACATATTCCAGGTTTGTTGTTATATACAATTATATTTATATACAATATTTTTTGTAAACACTCTGTTTTCATTAAGTAAGTTTCCTTGTCCGGAAAGGAAAGGAAGGAAAATCAATGGAAGGGAAATGGAAATAAAAGAAATATAATTTGTCATTTTAATATAATAATAGGAACATTCGATGGGTAGTATAATGAATAAGTAAGCTCAAAATAGGGAAATGTTATATATTTTGTTTCAAATTTATTGTGTACAAAGCAACTCCTCGGCCATGCTCACGATTCAGCATAGTACACAAAAAGCAAGTACACACACACAGCGTGTCTATAGTATGAATAAGTGCATGTGCAGTGGTGTGACTTTTATGTTAAATTTTTTATATTAAAATGATTTTTCAAATTTTTTTTATTTATGGACAACAGTGCAGCTCAAAATTTCCTATCAATACATATATAATTTGTATACCTTAGAATCATAGTTTAGCAGAAAACGGTTCCACATTTTTTCATCTTGTCTATTTATATATAACATAAAATAGTCCATAAACAAAACTCCGGAGTGCTCAGGTTCACTTTCTATAAAGAATAGTTATTTTATAATTCCGCTCCCATCTGACCGTTGAAAGAAATGTAAAACTCTTCGCTCACGTCGATGTTCTTTCTCTCTTTACATGATGTTTTTATTCTCTAATATATTGCAAGTGCCATTGACTTTACTCGAGCTAACGGAGTCTTCTTTCGGAACTGCGTGCGCCAACGACGTGCCAAACCTACGTTCCTGAACCAACTGACTTTGTTGAAATTAGTCACCAACAACTGATCATCCTGCCATTGGATAGATATTCATAACAAGTTAAATTATATTCATATGAAGATATGCTTAGCCAGCCAAATGTCTTGGAACATACCATTACATGCATAGTTTTAAGGGTCGCGCCCCCCACTGTTTTGTCTGAAACCAGTATGTTGGGCTATTGTGATTTGAGTCGGAATTGAGGTGTAACGTGTAATAGAACATGGTGAGGTCTCAAGTGTTGTCGACTTCGGCGAAGGGATTGAAGTAGAGCGATCAGATTTTCCTTGGTTTGTTGGTTAATCCACATAATGGGTCGCTGGCTATGTTTAAAGACCCCAAGCGAGATTTGGTACTTCCGTGTGACGCGTATAACACAACATCAGCTTACCCCCGTCGTGAAAGTCACGAGGCGTTGGCCTGTGTCTCCATCTGTATTTTGAAGGTAAACCCAAACATTCTCCACTCCTTTGAACTGCATTTGGTACAACACGAAACCCACAAGATTTCACTTTACACATGAACTTCAATTTCCGCCAGCAGTTCAAGTGGTCATCTATTCCTAATTAATTAAAAATACTTCCGCGCACACTTTAACAAGCAACAGCAAGACGCGTAAAAATAGCACCAAACAGACGCTCATGTAATTTAATCTCCGGCAAAATGAATTAAACAATGAATGCATTTGAATCCTACACAAAACGTTCCGCAGAAGACCGTTAGGGCAAAAGTTGGAGACAATGCGCCAGTGGGGCGGCAAAGCAGCGACAGCGAATAAAACATATGAATAGCCATTAGAGCAAGACCACACCACCCCCAATAGAACAAATGCTCAGACGTCGCTGTCGAAAGAGCTAAATTTCTCAAATTCCCCAGCACACTTGCTCTCCCATGTCTAGCTCGTAGCCGCCATGCAATGTGGCAAATACGCCAGCCACCCACAGAGAGTCAATGAACACGCGACTTGACTATTTATTACGCACACGCACTACCTATCAGCGAGGAGATTGCCGTGAGTGCGCCAAACTGTGAGAAGAAGAGGAGAAAGCAACAGCAGCAGAAGAAGGAAGCACTAAAAGCGAACAAGCAACGGTAGTAAATGCCATGTAATAAAATAAAAGCATAGTAATGGCCGCAAAAGAGTCAAAAAGGGCCCACTTAAACGGCGCGCACTTGGTGTACGCGTTTGTAGCTTTGTGTGTTTGATGTGTGAAAAGGCACGCCGGTATCTACGGTGAATGACCGCTGCTAACACACATTCGATAGCAAACGAGCGAATGAAGCTAAAAAGTAACGGGTACAAAAAAACGTACAATCAAACAAGTAAGGAAGGCTAAGTTCGGTTGTAACCGAACATTGCATACTCAGCTGAGAGCTTTGGAGACAAAATAACGGAAAATAACCATGTAGGAAAATGAACCTACGGTAACTCTGGAATGTGGTTCTATGTCATGGGTATCAAATGGAAGGTATTAAAGAGTATTTTAGAAGGGATTGGGCCATTGTTCTATAGGTGGACGCCTTTTCGATATATCGCCATAAAGGTGGACCAGGGGGACTCTAGAATGTGTTTGTACGATATGGGCATCAAATTAAAGGTATTAATGAGGGTTTCAAAAGGGAGTGGCCCTTACTTTTATATGTGAAGGCGTTTTCGAGATATCGGCCAAAATGTTGACCAGGGTGACCCAGAACGTTATCTATCGGGTACCACTAATTTATTTATATATGTAATACCACAAACAGTATTCCTGCCTTGATTCCAAGGGCTTTCGATTTCGCCCTGCAGAGCTTTTTCATTTTCTTCTACTTAATATGGCAGGTGTCACCCACATTTTACAAAATTTTTTCCAAAGTTATATTTTGCGTCAAAAAACCAATCCAATCACCATGTTTCATCCCTTTTCGTATTTGGTATAGAATTATGGCATTTTTTTCATTTTTCGAAATTTTCGATATCGAAAAAGTGGCTGTGGCCATAGTCGGATTTCGCCCATTTTCAATACCAAGATAAAGTGAGTTCAGATAAGTACGTGAACTAAGTCTAGTAAATATATATCGATTTTTGCTCAAGTTATCGTGTTAACGGCCGAGCGGAAGGTCGGACGGTCGACTGTGTATAAAAACTGGACGTGGCTTCAACCGATTTCCACATTTTCACAGAAAACAGTTATCGTCATAGGATCTATGCCTATACTAAATTTCACAAGGATTGGTAAATTTTTGTTCGACTTATGGCATTAAAAGTATTCTAGACAAATTAAATGAAAAAGGGCGGTGCCACGCCCATTTTGAAAATTTCTCTTATTTTTGTATTTTGTTGCACCATATCATTACTGGAGTTGAATGTTGACATAATTTACCTATAATCTGTAGAGATGTTCAATTTTTTGTTAAAATGTGGGCGTGTTCGTCATCCGATTTTGCTAATTTTTATTTAGCGCACATATAGTAATAGGAGTAACGTTCCTGTCAAATTTCATCACGATATCTTCAACGACTCCCAAATTACAGCTTGCAAAACTTTTAAATTACCTTCTTTTAAAAGTGGGCGGTGCCACGCCCATTGTCCAAAATTATACTAATTTTCTATTCTGCGTCATAAGCTCAACCCATCTACGAAGTTTCATCGCTTTATCCATCTTGGGTTATGAATTATCGCACTTTTTCGGTTTTTCGAAATTTTCGATATCGAAAAAGTGGGCGTGGTTATAGTCCGGCTTCGTTCATTTTAAATAGCGATCTGAGATGAATGCCCAGGAACTTACATACCAAATTGCATTAAGATGCCTCAAAATTTACTCAAGTTATCGTGTTTACGGACGGACGGACGGACGGACATGGCTAAATGATTTTCTTTTTTCGCCCAGATCATTTTGATATATAGAAGTCTATATCTATCTCGATTAGTTTATGCCGTTACGGATTACCGTTATGCGAACAAAATTAATATACTCTGTGAGCTCTGCTCAGCTGAGTATAACTAGAAAGAAAAATGATGAACGAATAGGCGAACTAACGACCAGCAAGCGACAGTGCTGATGTGCAAGTGTATGTGTGTGTATGTGGTTGTTATGGCGGACGGTGGCGATATGGAAGGAGCATTTCGTTTACACAAATTAAAGTTGAAAGCTTCAAAATGAAGTGGCTAAAATGAAAAATTGTAAAAAAAGAGGGAAGTGAAAAATTACGCGCAACCTTAATTTAGTCGAATAGGGTATGGAGCTTCAAAAGTTTTGGGTTGTGTATTAGGTGGTGTTCAGTTTAAGGTAAGAAAAATTATGCCCAGGGGGCACACTGACACTGAATCGTGAAAAATGTTAAACGAGCTCAAATCCTGCAGGTTTTGTAGGAAAAAGTACAGATGAAAGCATTTAATTAAAATTTCGACTGGCCAACTTAAACCGAAACTACAAATTTTGTATGCAGGCGACCTTATGGTTAGGTAAAATAAATCTCCCTCACTTCGCTTACGTCGGACAGTCGACACTGTCTTAGCTGTAAGAAATGATCCTTTGGCAGTACCCTAGCGGGTTTGGGGGCTTAGAATATACCCGCGGCAGGTATGTCTGTCGTAAAAGGTGACTAAAATACCAAATTGATTCAAGGGGTTGTGTAGCGCAATATATTATGTATAGCTTTTCCAACCAAATTGCCAACCTCACCTACCCGTGGCGAATCCTGTTTCTTTAACAGCCGACGCTCTGGCGGCCCCAAGTTCCTCATAGATCTAAGGGGTGAGAGGGCGGGATAGCCTAGAAGGTTTTATGTGGTCATACCAAATCGTTCCCGAGATGGTCGGCTTAGTACCTTAATGGTGCTTTTTACCGGAACGTACCGGATCGGCATCCGGCAAAGGACCATCAATATCGATGACACTCCCCAAGGCCTTCGGAAGTATCCTAATCGTTACAACAACAACAACCTTTTGGCCGTTCTTACCGTCTTCAATTAGCTACTTATTTGTTAGTTATCATAATTTCCGCTTTCTCCATGCCAACTGAGGCTTCGCGTCTCAGTTAAATCCAAGGAAAAAGTGAAAAGTTAGCTGTCTGGACAGTTTTAGTGCATTCACAATAGATTTTTGCAATTTGTTCTACAAAATATTCAAATTATCGATTAAGATTGTTATATTCTCCAGGAGACATTCAACTTGACTGGAGATGGTGAAAACCGCGCAAAGTCATTTTGTGGTAACGAATCTATAATCTCACTATGACAGTAAAACGCTTTCATGGCTGTGGCGTGATAACTTATAGGAAAGAAGCTTCCATACTTTGAGCAATACTCTTACACAGTCGAAAACTACCAGCTAACTACCAAGGCAGTCGGTTGTAGGTACCGGAGCGACTCGGGATTTTTCCGACCAAGGACTGTCATTTCAGTGCAACCCCATTTAATTTGTTGCGTCCCTCCCACAAATTGTCATCCTCTCAGCAGCTCCTTGCAGCAGGACTCCTCCATATTCTCTTGCTCCGGGAAGGTTTCGAATCCAATCCGGGTCCGTCTCCTGACCCCGGTCCTGAGAAATGGTTTTGCTGTGTCTGCCGGAAAAGATTCTTTTTAGGACGGTCATACTCTTGTCAGTGTGTCTCGTGCAAGGGATGTTTGCAGTGGACAGGTTGTTCTGTGCTAGATCCGAAAACCCGCTGTCCATGTAACTTTTATAATTATTTTGTGGGTCCTTGCTGTTCACGCCCAAGGGCGTTCCGTAGTCTACGCCTAAGCCCCCCTCCCCCCTCAATACCTTCCAGCAGCCCCGCTGCTCATCAAGCCACAACAAGTACCCACTGCTGCTCGCGCCCCACGGCACCACCAACTCATACGGCCGCTCCCACTCATACCTACAACCTCCGTAGTAGAGTCGGGAGCGATGCCGAGCATCAGCCCCAGCCGCCGTCTTCTGCCCTCCTCTTTTCCGGCAGCAATCGTGTAGGTCAGGGAAACATACTCTTAGTCCCTACCTCCTTTTGCACCGTTCACCAGCACAGAATATATAAGCTTGCGACATCCGCTCAATGCAGCTCCTGCCTTGGACGGTGCCACTTTCCTAGATGTTCTGGTCTCCGCGACGGCAACCCCCCGACGGGTTTCATAGCTCCATGTTGCCAGGCCGAAAACCCAAACACACCGGGTACCCCAATGCTTACCCAAGGACGTTCAGTCCCAGGGCCACAACAGCAGTTGCGTCCGAGCCTTTCACAACCCAGGCGTAGTCACCCGTCACTTTCTCCCAGTGTGTCGACGTCTCCCCCGTTGCACTTCAGAATTCCGGGTATAATGTCTACAGAAAAGATCGCGAAAGCGGAAATGGAGGTGGCCTAGCGTTTACCATACACCATTCTGTGCAATATCATATATTTGATCCCAACATCGGCCGCAGGGACAGTGTCTTAGAACGTCAAGGCTTATATGTATGTCCGGTCAGGCGAAGCAAACCAAGAAATCATCAACATCTACATCCCTCCTGCCACCTGTTGCCCTAGTGGATACCGCCCTAATATCAGCGCCTTACTCACTGGCAATAATCACATTATCTTAGGCGATTTCAATACACATCACGATCTATGGCATTCAAACTTGCAGGCAGACAGTAGGGGTGAGATGCTGGCGGATGAAATAGAAGAAACGACGTTCTGCACAATAAGCGGAGACGCCCCCACAGGTATGGTAGGAAGCTGCCACAGTTCGCCGGATATATCAATCGTGAGCGCAGGACTCGTAAACTGTGTCAACTGGCAGCCGATGGTAACATTGGCATCCGACCACCTGCCTATACTTAGATCGCTCCAGCGTACCGCCGACTTCATCGTAACAGAAAAACGCACTTTCATAAACCTTAAAAAAGGAAAGTGGAACGAATACAAATCCTTTACAGACAACCGCTTTGCCCCCTCCCTATCCCGACTGATGCTCGCCAAGACGAGCGTGCTTTCCGCAAGGTCATTGAATCCGCCTCGGCTCGCTTCATTCCCGCCGGTAGGATTCCCGAAATTCGGCCTCACTTTCCGGCGGAGGCCGCAAATTTAGCGAGAGAACATGACCTTATAAGATAGCTCGATCCCGGCGACCCCCAAATAAGGGATACATACACCAACGCATCAGATTGCTTGTGGATGAACACAAGCGGGCGAAATGGGAGGAGCACCTAAGCGGTTGTAACCACTCTGCCGGTGTATGTGAGCTTTGGTCCACCGTAAAGTCCCTATCGAATCCGTCTAAGCACAATAACAAAATTTCCATCGCCTTTGGCGATAAAGTGCTGTTGGATGCGAAAAAATGCGGGAGCGCTTTCTGCCGACAATATATAATGCATTCTACGGTCGACAAAGTTAGACGGAGGGCGAACAGACACGCACATAAACATAAAATCAGCGCGTCTCCAATTACCAACACCGCCAAATAGGTTGAGGATGCCATCGGTCATGCTAAACCATCCAAAGCAGTGGGGCCAAAGGGGATTGCCATGCCGATGCTTAAAGGCCTAGGGAAAGAGGGTTTCAAACATTTAGCGCATGACTTCACTCTGTCTCTTTCCACCTTCGTCATTCCCGAAAAATAGAAAATGGCCAAGATGTTCCCACTACTAAAGCCTGCGAAAGCAGCTAACATAGGAGAGTCATATCGCCCGATATCTCTTTTATCGCCAATAGCCAAGACGCTTGAAGCCATTTTGCTCCCCTACTTCAAAGCAAATTTGCAGCTAGCCTGTCATCAGCATGGCTTCAGAAAACTCCATAGCACCACCACCCCGCTAAATGCCATTAGCACCCAGATAAATTACGGTTTCAATCAAAACCTCCACCGTAGAACAGTACTCGATGCGCTAGACCTATCAAAAGCTTTTGATACGGTCAACCATGGCACGTTGCTGTAAAACCTGGAAGGGTCTACCCTTTCGCCATGTATTAAAAGGTGGGTGGTCGGCAGTCATCGGTGCAATTTAGAAACGAAACATCAAAACCAAGAAGAATTAAACAAGTGGTGCCACAGGGTGGTGTCCTATCCCCACTTTTGTTTAACTTCTACATATCAAAGCTACCTTCGCCACCAGAAGGAGTTACTATCGTTTCCTACGCCGATGACTGCACAATAATGGCCACAGGCCCAGCCCACAGATCGATGAGCTTTGCAACAGAATAAACGGCTACCTCTCTGAACTCGCCAGTTGTTTCGCTGCGCGAAACCTGGGATTATCACCGACTAAATCCTCCGCGACCTTATTTACAACATTGGCGTCGCAAATGTCGACCATTTTGAACATCCACGTCGATGGCACTACGCTGCCGACTGTCGCACACCCTAAAATCTGGGGTGTGACGTTTGATCAGGATCTACATTTTGGTGAGCATGCAGCCGCAATTGTAGCGAAAGCCCAGAGCCGTAATAAAATCCTCAAATCTCTTGCTGGCAGTACTTGGGGAAAATACAAAGAAAAGCTCATTACCACTTACAAAGCAATTGGCCAGCCGATTGCATGATACGCGTCCCCTATATGGTCGCCAAGCCTAAAGACTACACACTGGAAGAAGCTACAGGCCTGCCAAAAAACTGCTCTCGGAACCGCCACGGGCTGTCTTGTTATGTCCCCAGAACACCATCTACATAATGAGGCGAGAATACTTCCCATCAGGGAGAGAAATGAGATGCTAACCAAACAGTTCCTGTTGAATGCCCAGAAACTTGGGTATCACAACAGAGATCTGATTGATGAGCCAACACCGTCCAGGAGCTTAAGGATTCATCTCCGTAAGCATTATGAGGAAATATGGCACCTGAGAACTCAGCCGTATGAAGCAAAAAAACACAAGCAGGTCCTCAGTGAACTCCACAAAGAGGCGTCGGACCTTTATGCCAGGAATTGCCCGGTGAATCCAGTACTCAAAGAACAGTACCCAAAACTTGCGGAAGAGGAACGCACACTCCCCAGGGAAACGCGAGTCACTCTGGCTCAACTTCCATCTGGATACTGTAACAGGTTAAACTCTTACCTATCCAGAATCAACCCCGACATACAAAATGTATGCCCTGCTTGCAATGTGTCCCCACACGATACCAGCCGTCTCTTTAATTGTAATGTGGAACCAACGCCTCTAACATCCCTCACATTATGGTCCACCCCTATTGAAATAGTAAGTTTCCTTGGACTCCCGTTAGAGGATATTGATGACAATTTGTGATCGGTCGCACCTATTGGATGGGGCGAAGCACTGCTACAATAACAACAATAATAACCAAACAACGTGGTCGATTCGAATTGAGATCGCAGGAATAAGTAGTGTAATCGTTTCTTCAATCCTTCAATCTTCGCAAGGATGTATGTGGTTTAGGTTACGTTGAGCTGGCTAGTAAGAATTTGTTTGACGACCAAACGGAAACCCTCAATGAGCCGCAGGACTTACGTTGTAAACTAACTCCGCTCACTGGGCAAACACAAGTTGCTAGGATCAAGCTCAGTTGCTGCCTCGAGATTCGGCAACTCTGCTGCTACTAGTAGCTGGAGCTAAAGATGTATGTAAGAACAACAAGTTTTCAGTCAGACCAACAATGTAGCCCCAAAGGGAGGTGGTTAAACAGGGGTCACAACAAGTGTTCAATTTTATTTAGTTTGTTTTATTTGAGTTATCTTAATCTTACTAAACCATGATTCTGGTAAAAAAAATTATAGTAATTGGAAGCTTAAGTAGCTCGTTTCCTCAAAAACGCCAGGTATTATAAAGTACTTGGAGTAAGTTACGACGATGTTACATTGCTTTCATAGTTCTTGTTCAATTGGCGCTTTATTCGTATACTGATTGATACTGCTTTCTCTGTTGTTGTTGTTGTAACCGCAAATATCACTACCCAAAAATTCAAGGAAGTTTTGCAAATGTAGGAAATCCTATGCCGGAAATAACTCTGCTATGCTGCCTTCTAGTACCAGCCCTACTGCTTCGGAAGCAATCCTTTTACCCCTCGAACCCTCGGGTCTGTAAACTGAAGTCGCCTCTTGCTTCAGGAATGGCTACCGTGAAAATATTCTTAGCCCCTCAACCCGCTGGGTCATGTCTTGCCTGTTAGAAAGAAGAACTCTTCAAATCGTTGATTTGAGGTACCTAACAAACTCCACAGCCTTCGATGACCTGCAGCCTGTTCATTACCTTCATGTCCCTGATGCCCGGGAACCGAACCTAACGAAACCTTGTTTTTGGCTTACATATCGGCTGGCTTAGTAGATATTTCCTACCGCAAACTCTTCTATTGCATGGATTTCTGAATGAAAAACCTTGAGGTGGCGTCTCATTGGTGTCGATTTGTTGAGTTTCGGACTAAAGATACCAGCTCGCGTTTTTCCACCATCGAGTTTTAATCCAACCGTGAAGCAGATCTCAGAGAAAGGCTTAGTATATGTATTCCTGTATTTCCCAAGGAGTTCTGTCATTTGCGAAATTTATGTATTTGTGAATAAGAATTTTTGAGTTCCAAAATTTTATAAAAGTGAAGTGTGTGAAATTGACCATCTTCACATTGATTTTGTTTGAAAATTTTGATAAAATGTCTGCGATTTTCCTGAACTACAAAATTTCCAAGTAAAAAGTGACACTTCACAAACAAAGAGTAATGCGATGCCACGAATTGTCCAGCTGTAATTAGCAACTTCTCGACGGATTTGTCATTGCCTAACCGCAACCAACAAAAGGAAAACTTGACATTGCCGTAAAAGCGCTTTTATTAGCGGAAGCATTGCTGCTTGTGGAACGAAAAGCGGCTGAGGTAATAGCAGATCAAAGAAACGCCATAAACATGATTATGAAATTTATTAAGCAACCAATAAAAAAAACCAAATGTCAAAGACAAAGCAACATTTAAAAATAACAAACACTTTTATTGGTTTTATTTTTAAACTTACAAAAGAAAGATATAAAAATAAACTGCGAATAAATTCTGCACAACATTACAAACATATAAGTTATCAAACATAGAAACAAACATATGCATGACGAAACAAGTATTTGCTCGCAGCAAGTGCGATACGTCACCCGCAATTCGCACGCGATATAAACAAAAACCGAATGGGGAAAAAGCAGCACCATCAACGTTACTTACAAAGTTACAAAGTAGGTGTTGCAGGAAGCAATAACAAATCTAAAGCAAAATGTCATTAAACTTTGTATGAGCAAAACAAAAAACAAAAAAACGAAAGAAAATGACGAAGAAAGAAACAAAAAAGAAACGAGAGCAGAGCACAACAAACGCGCCAAATAACAGTTTCTTGTGGTGTGTGTGTGAGTGAAAGAGTAATAAAGAGCAAATATCTTTTAAACACTCTGGCAGTAAGTTCGTGTGGGCAAAACCAGTCATAAACGTGAAGAAACTAGCTCTTTAAAAGAGTATAAAGTTTTCAGTGAGCAGACGCTCTTATTTGTGCTCTTTGTTAATTGGTAGTTTAAAGTTAGCCGTTATATTTTTGTTTACCTGCAAATGCCAGAGTTACCAAAGTAATAAAAACTAAATAAATTTTAAATGCAGACGAAATTGACTGTCCATCTCAAAAATTTCAAATAAATCAGTAAAAAATACTCATTGATTAGAAAGCGATAAACAGCAAAAGAAAATCTTATCTATGGTTGCCAGACGTCCCCACTTTTGGGGATTTGTCCCCGATTTCGACAATTTGTCCCAGCGTCCCTGCTTATACTCTAAATTTACCCGCTTTTACGTTTTACCAGCACTCATGTAATGCTCATCTGTCTTGTAGGGTACATGTTTCCGTATACGTACATACACGTACGTGACCATCAATGATTCTTTGTTACATGATCAAATAGTAAATTTGAGAAAATTTTTGGAATCCAAGGCCGATGATCACGATTTTTTGCACAAAAATCTGCAAGCACCAAAATGGCTGCGTTTTGTTCAGCTAATAAAGATCTCGAAAGCTATTTGGAAGTGCTCAAAATTGCACAGTTTTTCTATTCGATACCATGTCACAATGCGAACTGCGAAAGAATTTTCTCCTTAATGAGCTCACAATGGACAAAAGAAAGAAATCGTTTGACTGTTGAAAATGTTGGGCATATCCTTCGATTGAAGTTTAATTTTTCAGATTTTACATGTCTCGAATTCCAAAAAATTTTAACCCTTCCTGAGAATGCTGAACTTTTGAAAAAAATCAGCAATTCCCAGAAATATGTCGGGAGTGCTGACAGAAAAAGAGCGCCAGATTCTAGAAATAGAAGTAAGAAAAAAGAATGTATGTATAAATAATTGTCTGTAATAAACAACATGTTTGTGCGAATTGTTAAATTATTTACAATATTCCCCTACCCTTTATAAAATTTGTTGCAGTTGTCTGGGTGCAATTGCCAGTCTTCGACTGCGTTTAGAAGGTTAAACTTGGTCAAACTTTTTACTATTGAAATTTGATTACCTTTTTTATTGGAAGTGTCCCCGATTCATATCTCGGGCATCTGGTAACCCTATCTTATCAGAAAGCCCAACAAAACACTGCTAACTTGTCATTATATTCTGCTTATCACGTTGGCTAGAGTATGTGAAAAGTCGAAAGAAGAAAAGGTGAGAGACCCTAAGCTATTCCAAGCAGGAGAAGAAAGCAGGCTACCAAGGGAGACTCCAGTCACTCTGGCCCAACTTAGTTCTTGATACTGTGACGGGTTAAACTCTTCCTTGTCCAGAATCAACCCCACCACACGTAACGTATGGCCTGCATGCGATTTGTCTCCTATGGATGAATTTGATGGGAATTTGTGTGCGGTAGCACTTATTAAATATGTCGAAGCACTGGTAACACAACAACAACAAGCATGTGATACCATAAACTGAGAAACAAAAATTCCAAAACTGAAATTCTGATTCCAATTAAAAGTTCTTAAAAGTGCCATAATAATGCAGTACAGTAACATACCCTATGGAATATTCTGTAAAGCTTGAAGCGTTTTCCTGAAGCCTCTGCAAGCCTAAAAGTCATTAAGACTAAGGGTCCGGTTTCAGTGCGACTTTAAACTCCAGTTAAGTTGATTAGGAGTTTAACGCTGCCATTTCGGCCGCTTGAGCTGAGATGAGCACAAAATTCGATGTTATAAAACAAAGTGGCAAGGTTAAACTTTAGTCAGCTTGAATTGGAGTTGAAACTCGCACTGAAAACCCGGTCTAAAACAAATAAATTCTAAACTGGAGATTGCGAGCCAGCACAGTAAGAAACTCTGCTTCTAAATATATAATGCATAGAAAACATGCTTACCACCTTTTTAGTGTTTTTTCTATTTTCTAGATCTTATTTAAGTACGGACCAACTCTGTGACCTACTTTAATAAAAAGATACCGAAGGCATCCAAGCTTGTGTGCTCAATGCGAATGGCTTTATCAGGAATATTATCCACAACTTTTATATCATGTGTTTTTCATAATTCAGAAGTGGAATATTTAAAAAATGGTTGAAGCCGAACTTTTTGAGATTAAGGTCTTCTAGGATGTGATTGATATATATGTACTCTAGAGCGTGTATCCCAATTAAAAGTTACAGATGTGCGCTGAAGTATATAGATGTGCCGAATAGGATGTTTTTCTTAGGAACTCTCAAGTTTGAAACTTCAGACTTACATATAAAGATGCACAGAACACGGAGAGAAAACTATGAGATATTTTGCTTTCATAATCCACCAGTTAGATTTTGCAAAAAGTGTTAGTGGACATTTGTCACTGCAAAGTCCATCTCCTGGAATTCTTGGATCACCGTTATTAAAATACTGGTTTCGATTGGCGAAAGAGTAGCTCTTACCTTAAAGCCTACATCAAAAATCGATTTCCAAGAAATTCCTACCTTTAAAAGCTAACTTTTTTCACATATTCACTCTACATTTGCTTCCTGCTTTAATTGCAAAAATTTCTTTTTAGCTTTTTCTTGTTATTTCATTTTTATCATGAAACATATTTCTCGTTTGCTTGCCTGTAAATGTCATTCACAGCGCTGCCAATAAACCAAGTATTTGTTTCTCTTCCTTCTATCTCTTGCATACAAAAATTTTCTCTTTAAAGTTTTGCAGTCAGCGAAACTCACCTCATTCCCCCCAACTGCTGCTCTAAAAATGTATGAGAGTTTGTGTGTGCGTGTTAAAAGTTGAGTGAACGAACGCTCACGTTGGCCGGTGAACGACCGACCTAGCCATTTGTTTTTTCGTTAAATGTAATTTTGTTTGTTCTTATTTGTAGTGGTTTGTATGCTGCGCCAAAGTATGCCAGAGAAGCAGACCCACAACCAGTGTTGCCAGCTTAGCCTTTTCGAGGCTAAATTTAGCCTTTTTTTTACCTTTAGCCTCGAAATTTTGGGTTTAGCTTCGTGACTTTTCTAGCCTTTTTTACTCCGAATGTATTTTTAAAAATTTCTAAAATAAAATAATTTCAGTAGTTCCTGTGAACACCTAATAATATGAATTCTCTACAAAAGATTAATTCTTTTTCTGCTGAAAATTCGTTGAAAGTTTCAAAGCCAGATGTATTTTCTTACTTTGAAAAAGAAAAGTATAGTTATTCTTCAAGTCAAATAGCATTAATAGAGATGCAGTGGCGAAAACTTATAGCTATACAATGGAAAAATGTACACTCCACAATGGAATTTTGGTCGGAAGTCCGAGAACATAAAATGCATTAAACGAACCTCCTTTTTTAGAACTTGCCAATTCATATTTAGTTTTTTAGTATTACCACCCAGTAACGCGGAGGTTGAAAGAGTTTTTAGTGGCATGAAAATTCTGAAAACTAAATTAAGGAACAAACTAAAAATTAAAATGCTTAATGCACTGCTTAATATTAGATGCTCGTTAAAACGCTTATCTAAATGTGTAATGACTTTGAAATTATCGATGATCTCATATCTATGGTAAATAGCTAAACTTTATACCCAGACTTGAGCTCTTCTGATTCTTCAGACGGGGAATATATATATAAATAATTAGTTTGTAATATTTTTTTTATGTATATACACATATGCAATCATTTAAAGTAATTCCATGTGCTAGTCAAGGAAAATGTGCCTGATATGTTTTGAAACAGGAAGCTATGCTTAAGTTATGTTTATAAGTTTTTATTTACAAATGTAAATTTAGAAAAATTAAAAAATAACAATAATTATCATTTAGAAAAAAATTATTGTTCTGGCCTTGAGCTCGATTCGAACCTTGAATGATTTATCAATAGGCCGATAAAAACAAAAACAATTGTCAAATGTGTAAACTAAAATATAAAGAAAATTTAATGAATTAAGCAAAAAATTTCTGGCCTTTTTTAAGCTTCTTTTTTTTCTAAATTTAGCCTTTTATAACCTTTTTTTTTGCCAATCTAGCTTCTTTTTTTTGCATAACCTGGCAACACAGCCCACAACGAGTGAGAGCGAGCGTAAAAGAGTGAATGAGATTTGTGCTTATATTGCGTGTTGTTATTTGTTGAGTGGGCGCTTAATAGAATAGAACCTACAGAAAGTAAAAAGAACAGGCAATAGAAGTTGCCTCATATGGGTACTGACTTTGGGGCTACACACACACACACACACACACACACACAGAAATGACTAGCAGGTCGTTTTTTTTTATTTCAGTCGCTGTCATCAGCATCCCATGCAAATGACTCACTTGCCTAACATGGCTTTCTTCAGGTTTTTTTTTGTTTCCTTCTACGTCTTCTTCAGCTGGTAGGTGCTGTAATCAAATTACTATGTCTCGTATTTATTTTCTTAGACTTCCTCTCACTTAACACGCCTTTTGCCGACTAGCAGGCATTTCAAACGACCTCATCGCTATTTAACTTCTTTGCATAGCTTCCTTATTTGGATTTTCTTTTCACTCATTTTCGATTCAAGTATTCTTGTGTTTTGCCAGCTGTCACTTCGGACATTTGTTGGTCATTGAAGGTTTTTGAGTTCCTTATGTATCTAAGTTCACCTACATAGCGGGTGTGAAGTTTGAGTGATTGACTGAGAGGTGAAAGGCATTGGATTCCATGATCTGCAACTATATTGATAGGGTTTGCAGGTGATTTTTCGAGGTCGGTAATTAATTATGCTACAAGATTGGTTGAAGTTCATGGAGCAGCCATTTATATTTGTCGCCTGTTTATTATAACTATCCTAGGATAGGCTTCCATCAGTGGCGTCTAGGTTCGCCACAGTTAGACTTATCATGTTAGTTGTTGTTACCCACACTGTCAACTAATTTCTAGCGCGTAGCAGATCAGGATATGCACATATTAATTGTAAAAGAGGTCCTAATGTCTTGGAACTTATATAATTTTCTCTCCTGGAGCTCAAAACTTTACTACATATTGCTTGTCTGAGTAAATATAGAAATCTCAGTCTGTGAGTGCAGTCATCATTATTAGCAACCACCAACAACTGACAATGCAGTGATGACCATAGGAGTCTAAGTTTAGTAGAATACGCCCGCAGCTTCCCGTACTATTGACACTTATACGTAAAACGGTTAGCAAATCTACTGGCCCCGATGAACTCTTCTCCTTTCAATCCTACGGGGGTGTGTAGGAAGACAATTAATCAAAATAACCCACCGGCCTGTGCATTGTAGTACCTAATCTATTTTGATGAAGTTAAAGTCAAAGCTAGCAAAGACGCTGGAGACCTAGCCGCATTTCTTTGCATGGAGGCATTATTGTGGCTCGGACAGCGGTAGCCTATGGCTGAATCAGGTGATATGGACTTATTCGCGTACTCAAGCCATAGTTGTTGGCAAGAGTGATTTGGTTAAAGTCTAGTATTATTCCATGAGAGATTCGTATTACATTCTTGGCAGCTCTTCATACTAGCAAGATGTTTTAAAAGAAGGATACACATCTGAACCTATTATGAAAATATAAGCGATACAACCAAAAATAATCGCACATAAAATATTTATTTGCGTATTGACGCATTTCATTTAGCGTCATTCCATCCATCAGGCAGCTGATAAATATTCATGCCGTGAAAGTCACAGTCAAGGTCAAGTTAAGTGAGTGAATGCGCTCCCTACTTTGTAGATGTAGGTGCGTGCGTTAGCATACGTAAACGCATAGAAATGCGTTTTGCTCTTTAAAATTTCGCGATTGATAAGAGAGGGCAAAGTGCCAAAAATATTTATGGTATATAATTAGCGTAAGATTATTTAGCGGTTGAATGCTAAATATGTGGAATGATATATGGCATCCTTATTCAAAGTGAGATCGATATCAATAATACAAGAACACTTATGAAGTATGTAGTGTAGACCTACTATGCAGTTTTTCCTGTCATTCCTAAATGGATTCTACTAGAAGGAAGCGCATGTTTGCCGTAAATACTTTTACTCAAGACTTCTGAAACACAGGTTCACAAAATGAGATGAGCCTCGACCTCCATGCACGGGTACCGAGCCCATATGCTACACAACAAGCAACCCCCCTTATAGGGATGGTTAAGCTATTCTTGTTGTTGTTGCACATGCGAAAGCTCTGGTTCGAATTCGCGTATTATGGACTTTTCCAGTTTTCTTGTGAACGCTTGCTTGTCCTTAGTCGAGCTCTTACATATCTTTATTGAAACATGAAAGCTAATGGTTAGCACATGCTTTGGACTTAACTGAATTGAAATGAAGCGAAGGAAATCTTACGGCTCCATCCCACTAGCTAGCTGTATATCCCATGAAATACTCCGTTTCAGTTAACGAAGATTAAGTGGTGCGGGCCAACCTATATGCCACAGAGAAGTAGTCTCAGCAATCCTGGTCTGGAAAAATTACTGCATGAACTCAACTAAGCCAGAAATATAAGGTCGACAACAGCTTAGCTACAGCCTAGATAAAAGCCTTGGTGAAAGTTTCGGCCCTTCTCCAAGGGCCTCGTCAGTAGAACAAAGCAACTGTTGCCTTATTTTATTTTGCTTTTCAATACGCTTATAAAGTATTAAAATGTTTTATGTTTACCTGAAGTAGTCGATAGGAGAGATATCTATCTTGTTTGGCAATTTCTACTCTCAAAGTCCTGGAATAGCTAAGTGATCAAGTTCTGCGGACTACAGCTGGTAATTCCTAGCCCTTCTACTTAATTTCTACTTCATATGAAGCCATCAATTATCTCTGAAGTGACAGCTCAGCTGCGAAGTAATTGCTAGGTAGACTTAATTTCAAACTAAAACTTATTTCGTACCAGGATTAGTGAAAATTTAAGGATTGTATTGGCGTAAGGGCCAATTTCATAGGCGGAAAATATGTACATATGTGGCGCTGTGATGGTCACTTGACATGAGGAGGCCTTCATCGGAGTTTCGTACAAAAGAAATATAGTAGTATTGGCTTCGGTAGATTGCTTTTGAGTAATCTTTACTTAATTTGCCCCTTCCGCACACAATTCCTTCTCACTGACCCGGAAATGCCAGAGATCTCTGCATCTATAATGCCTGATTCCGCCGGCTTTTTACACTTAGCAAGATTCAACAGCAGGACTTTCAACGATTTTGTGTGTTGGTTCAATGTCATGGATTCGCCGCGAGGTTAGGTTAGGTTGAACTGGTCCATGAGGACCTCACAGAGACTGATTGGTTCCGTAGTGTTACCAGAAGTTTGTTTTAACGATCACTCTGAAAAACCCTATCAAAAACCAGGACCTATGTTATAAAATAACTCCGTCCTCTTGGCAAATACTAGAAGCTTCCTAAGACTTAAGCCACTTGCTGCTTCTAGATCTGACAGCTGTATCACTCCTAAGAGCTGAAGTCTTAGCCTGACAAGTGCAGGGCACGAGCACAGAACGTGCTCGATCGTTTCCTCCTCCAACCCGCACTCCTACATATGCTATCACTGACCAAGCCTCATTTAAAGGCGTGTGACGCCAGAAAGCAGTGTCCAGTCAGAATACCCGTCATGAGATTCGGCGCGAGACAACTATCAAAACACTTCGCTCGGCTTCAAATTATCTCTAGAGTTACTGAGGACGCTCTGCAGGACTTAGGAGGTGAGGGCGGGATAGTCTAGAAGGTTAAATGCGGTCATATTTAACTAAATCGCTCCCGAGATGGCGCGAATAGTTCCTCAATGGTGCTTGTTATCGGATCTATATCGAGCAAAGGACCAACAACAACATGATATCCAGAGAATTCTAGAACTGAACAGTTAATAAACAGTAGAGCCCTGGGGACTGGAAGGGTCTGAAAAAAATCAAGCTCTCAACCTACAATCGTTATATGGTTGCCTTTAGAGAAACGAAGTCGGCATTACGGTCAAGAAGTTAGGGGGCATATAATATACCCGCGGCAGGTATGCCTGCCGTAAGAGGCGACTAAAATACCAAATTTATTCTAGGGGTTGTGTAGCGCGATCCTCTCAAGGGGTTGCTAGCGCAATGTATAGCAACTTCAACCCAATTGTCAACCTAACCTAACCGTGGCGAATACTATTTCTTTAACAGGCTGTGATCTGGCGACCCCAAGTTCCTCATGGACCTAGGGGTGGAAGTGCGTTATGCTCTAGAAAGTTTCATGTGGTCATACCGAATCGTTCCCGAGATGGTCGTGCTAGTACCTTAACGGTGCTTGTTACCAGAACATACCGGATCTGCAACCGGCAAAGGACCATCAACATCGATCACACTCCCCAAGGCCTTCGGGGAGTGTCCTTATCGCTACAACAACAACTAGGCGCAGAAAATTGCAGGAGCATAGATTATTTAGTTACGAAGTCACCATCCATAAGATTTTGTTGGGACTACACAGATATACCATAAAAGTTTATATTTCTCGAATTATTGGGTGTTTTTAAATCGAACTTTTCGCGAGAGAAGCGGATTTGTAGTATTTGCTATGACGTTCAGTCTTCACCGATGCAAGTTCCAAAGTGAAACTTGAATAAACCCCACTTCTACTCCGCCTGCCTAAAATGGACTTTGTGCCCGTATACGATGACAACAATATTACTATTTCTACAAAATTTCTCATCTCGTCTGAGGCGTATACCGTAAGACAGTTATATATACAAATAAACAAGTAAGGAAGGTTAAGTTCGGGTGTAACCGAACATTACATACTCAGTTGAGAGCTATGGAGACAAATAAGGAAAATCACCATGTAGGAAATTGAACCTAGGGTAACCCTGGAATGTGGTTGTATTACATGTGTATCAAATGGAAGGTATTAATGAGTATTTTAAGACAGAGTAGGCCATAGTTCTATGGATGGACGCCATTTAGGGATATCGCCATAAAGGTGGACCAGGGCTGACTCTAGAATATGTTTGTACGATATGGGTATCAAATGAAAGGTGTTAATGAGTATTTTAAAAGGCAGTGATCCTTAGTTCCATAGGTGGAAGCCGTTTTCGAGATATCGCCATAAAAGGTGGCCAGGGGTGACTCTAGAATGTGTTTGTACGATATGGGAATCAATGAAAGGTGTTACTGAGCACTTTAAGAGGGAGTGGGCATTAGGTCTATAGGTGGACGCCTTTTCGAGATATCGCCATTAGGGTGGGCCAGGGGTGCCTCTAGAATGTTTGTACGATATGGGTATCAAACGAAAGGTGTTACTGAGCATTTTAAGAGGGAGCGGGCATTAGGTCTATAGGTGGACGCCTTTTCGAAATATCGCCATTAGGGTGGGCCAGGGGTGACTCTAGAATGTGTTTGTACGATATGGGTATCAATGAAAGGTGTTACTGAGCATTTTAAGAGGGAGTGGGCATTAGGTCTATAGGTGGACGCCTTTTCGAGATATCGCCATTAGGGTGGGCCAGGGGTGCCTCTAGAATGTTTGTACGATATGGGTATCAAACGAAAGGTGTTACTGAGCATTTTAAGAGGGAGTGGGCATTAGGTCTATAGGTGGACGCCTTTTCGAGATATCGCCATAGGGTGGGCCAGGGGTGACTCTAGAATGTGTTTGTACGATATGGGTATCAAATGAAAGGTGGTAATGGGTATTTTAAAGGGAGTAATCCTTAGTTCTATAGGTGGACGCCTTTTCGAGATATTGCCATAAGGTGGACCAAGGGTGACTCTAGAATGTTTGTACGATATGGGTATCAAACGAAAGGTGTTACTGAGCATTTAAAAGGGAGTGGGCATTAGGTCTATAGGTGGACGCCTTTTCGAGATATCGCCGTTAGGGTGGGCCAAGGGTGACTCTAGAATGTGTTTGTACGATATGGGTATCAAATGAAAGGTGGTAATGAGTACTTTAAAAGGGAGTAATCCTTAGTTCTATAGGTGGACGCCTTTTTCGAGATATTGCCATAAAGGTGGACCAAGGGTGACTCTAGAATGTTTGTACGATATGGGTATCAAACGAAAGGTGTTATGAGCATTTAGAGGGCGGGCATTAGGTCTATAGGTGGACGCCTTTTCGAATATCGCCATTAGGGTGGGCCAGGGGTGACTCTAGAATGTGTTTGTACGATATGGGTATCAAATGAAAGGTGGTAATGAGCATTTTAAAAGGGAGTAATCCTTAGTTCTATAGGTGGACGCCTTTCGAGATATGCCATAAAGGTGGACCAAGGGTGACTCTAGAATGTTTGTACGATATGGGTATCAAACGAAAGGTGTTACCGAGCATTTTAAGGAGGAGTAGGGCATTAGGTCTATAGGTGGACGCCTTTTCGAGATATTGCCATTAGGGTGGGCTAGGGGCGACTCTAGAATGTTTGTACGATATGGGTATCAAACGAAAGGTGTTACTGAGCATTTTAAGAGGGAGTGGGCATTAGGTCTATAGGTGGACGCCTTTTCGCGATATAGACCAAAATGTGGACCAGGGTGATCCAGAAAATCATCTGTCGGGTACTGCTAATTTATTTATATATATGCAATACCACGAACAGTATTTCTGCCAAGATTCCAAGGGCTGTTGATTTCGCCTTGTAGAACTTTTTCATTTTCTTTTACTTAATATGGTAAGTGTCACACCCATTTTACAAAGTTTTTTTTAAAGTTATATTTTGCGTCAATAAACCAATCCAATACCATGTTTCATCCCTTTTTTCGTATTTGGTATAGAATTATGTCATTTTTTTCATTTTTCGTAATTTTCGATATCGATAAAGTGGGCGTGGTTATAGTCGGATTTCGGCCATATTTTATACCAATACAAAGTGAGTTCAGATAAGTACGTGGACTAAGTTTAGTAAAGATATATCGGTTTCTGCTCAAGTTATCGTGTTAACGGCCGAGCGGAAGGACAGACGGTGGACTGTGTATAAAAACTGGGCGTGGCTTCCACCGATTTCGCCCGTTTTCACAGAAACAGTTACCATCATAGAATCTATGCCCCTACCAAATTTAAGAAGGATTGGTAAATTTTTGTTCGACTTATGGCATTAAAAGTATTCTAGACAAACTAAATGAAAATGGGCGGAGCGACGCCCATTTTGAAATTTTCTTTTATTTTTGTATTTTGTTGCATCATATCATTACTGGAGTTGAATTTTGACTTAATTTACTATATACAGTAAAGATATTAAATTTTTTGTTAAAATTTGACTTTAAAAAATTTTTTTTAAAAGTGGGCGTGTTCTTCATCCGATTTTGCTAATTTTTATTAGCACATATATAGTAACAGTAGTAACGTTCCTGCCAAATTTTATTATGATATCTTCAACGACTGCCAAATTACAGCTTGCAAAACTTTTAAATTACCTTCTTGTAAAAGTGGGCGGTGCCACGCCCATTGTCCAAATCTTACTAATTTTCTATTCTGCGTCATAACGTCAACCCATCTACCAAGTTTCATCGCTTTATCCGCCTTTGGCAATGAATTATCGCATTTTTTTCGATTATTCGACATTTTCGATATCGTTCATTTTAAATAGCGATCTGAGATGAGTGCCCAAGAATCTACATACCAAATTTCATCAAGATACCTCAAAATTTACTCAAGTTATCGTGTTAACGGACAGACGGACGGACGGACATGGCTCAATCAAATTTTTTTTCGATACTGATGATTTTGATATATGGAAGTCTATATCTATCTCGATTCCTTTATACCCGTACAACCAACCGTTATCCAATCAAAGTTAATATACTCTATGAGCTCTGCTCAACTGAGTATAAAAACTAAAAGTAATTTAAAATAAATCCGCTTAAAGTCAGCTGCTACCCAAAGCACCAATCGCTCACAGCTCGTAGAGTTCATTGACCGCCGAAAAAGCAGGCAGTTGAAATATTTTGGAAGATGAAATAAATAAATAAATTTTTGTGTGCATAAGAGGGTGAGTGTGTGCGTGTTTCGTCTGTGTGTGTGTTTCGTGTGTTGAACAGTTAAAGCGCGGTTTTGCGACTTTCGGCGTATACAAATTTTGATTGCATTTCTTTTATTTTCTGGTCATTTACTTAATACCTTTTTATTTGACTGCCTGTGACTTGATTTGCTTACTTGATTTGATTTTACATTTTTTTCACATATTTTTTTCACTCTTTAGTGAGTGTACGAGTAAGCAGCGTGTTTCGTATCTCTGCTGCTTTTCAGTCACTGTGTATTTGGGTTGACGGTTGACGTCACAACACATGATTTTTATACTCAGCGTGCTTTGCACTTACTTACTTACTTAATTGGCGATTAACCGTCTAAACGGTTATGGCCATCCAACAAGGCGCGCCAGTCGCTCCTTCGCTCAGCCAACCGGCGCCAATTGGTCACACCAAGGGAGTTTAAATCGTTTTCCACCTGGTCCTTCCAACGGAGTGGGGGCCGCCCTCTACCTCTGCTTCCATAGGCGGGTTCCGATAGAAACACTTTCTTGGCCGGAGCATCATCTTTCATTCGCATAACATGGCCTAGCCAGCGCAGCCTCTGCGTTTTAATTCGCTGGACTATGTTCATTTCTGCGTATAGCTCGTACAGCTCATCATTAAATCTTCTTCGGTACTCGCCATCGCCAACGCGTAGAGGTCCATAAATCTTTCGAAGAAACTTTTCTCTCGAACACTCCCAAAGCCACTTCATCTGCTGTTGTCATGGTCCATGCTTCTGCCCAATATAGCAGGACGGGTACGATAAGTGACTTGTAGAGTATGATTTTCGTTCGCGAGAGAGTACTTTACTTTTCAATTACCTACCTAGTCCAAAGTAGCATTTATTGCAAGATTGATTCTTCGCTGGATTTCAGTGCTGATGTTGTTGCTAGTGTTGATGCTTTGCACACAGAGTATATTACTTGATTGGATAACGGTTGGTTGTACAGGTATAAAGGGATAGAGATAGATATAGGCTTCCATATACATATCAAACATAATCAGTGTCGAAAAAAATTGATTTGAGCCATGTCCGTCAGCTCCGTCCTTCCGTCCGCCTGTCCGTTAACACGATAACTTGAGTAATATTGAGATATCTTCACGAAATTTGGTACACAGAGTCTTATCTGGACGCCAGAATAGATTGGTATTGAAAATGATAGAGAGAAATCGGATGATAACCACAGCCCACTTTTTATAAATACAACATTTTGGAAAACATAAAAAACCTTATTATTCAGTGAATAATACACCTCGAATGTGAAATGTGACGTTGTGGACTGATATTGAGACTCTTGATATAACATTATAATTTCTATGTCTCGGAGCCATACTCGAAGAAAAAATAACGGATCGTAATAAAATTGGGTACACAGATTTTCCCTATAGCAGGAAATAGTTCTAGAAAAAAATGGACAAGATCGGTTAAAGACACGGCAAACTAGATATGAAACAAGTTTAAAAGGGTTAGTACTAGAAATATAAGCTATAACTTATGCAAAAAAGAGTTTTGAATACAATGATATTTCACTTATCAAGTTTTATTGTAATAGGAAATGGGTAGACATTTTTTTTCTAAACGGGCGGTGCCACGTGTTAGTAAAAGTATATTATCTGAAATTAAATGTGCAATTGAAGCTCACGCTGAGTATATCAATGTTCGGTTACACCCGAACTTAGACACTTTTACTTGTTTTTGGTTTTTTATTGTAATCTTTTTTTCATCGTTTCTACAGTATTGGCTATAATAATTTCTTTTTATACACTTTGTCTACCTTTTTGGTATTTTATGTAGTTTCTTTTACTCTATTTTAGTATTGACATTTAATTATGCTATGCGCACGTGATGCTCAAATTATGAAATATCTACTATATATTGTGTAAAGTATGTCGGTATGTATGTTTGGACTTGCAGCCGTAAACCGCAGACTGGAATCGAACGAAATTATGCCATGCTATACCCGGAGTGCGTCATCTATGTGGGCTATATAAAAAAGTTTTGGACAAGGTGGCGTGGCACCTGACTATACTGAATTTTTCCGTAGTCAATATTTCTGAGTATGAAGCTGACGACTGTAAAATAGGTAGCGGATATATGAGACCAATCCCTACCCCTCCAGAAAAACTGGGTATACCGAAAAAGGGGCGTGGACACCTCCACATAACAAAGGGGGTTGGGATTAGTCTAATATATTAGTCTATATAGATACTGCTTTTATTTATCCCCGAACGACGGTCGGTACTCTGCTAGTTTTCATATGAAGCATAGCGCGATTACGTGTAAGTGAACAAATCAATGAATTATGGACTTAGGCCCTTTATTCGTATACCTTGATTTCAAAAACAGTTGTAAACCAGTTTAATGTTTCTTTCATAAGATAACTATTAATCAATAATTATCGATGCTAGGGAAGCCCTTGTTTTATAATCATCTAATGATAGATTTCAAATTTAAGATAAATCACCATCTATAATACCCTAAATAATCAACGATAATAATAGTCACAACATCAAAGGACCACATTATATACATTTAGCAAATGATGAGAATATTAAAATAATAAACAAAACATAACTATGTATATATCGATTAATGCAGTAAGTTGAATAATCAATTGCTCAAATAATCGAATACTTAATAATATAAGAATAATGTTCAGAATGTGATTAATAACTTGGCAGCAAATGTATCTGTTTATCAAATGCAATACATCATTAATTAATTTACTTGATGTAATAAGATTTTACTCGAGAATACTTAAATCGTAGAGCGTCTAATATTAGTGACATAACTCGAAATGTGAAATAATCAAAAATGTAGTAAATCAGTATATTATCGCACAGCAGTTATTGCCATCATTCGCGTGCAATACCAAATAAATAGTAAATAATAAGTAAAGTAGTAAAAATACAAATACTCACTACTATTTAAATATATATAGAAAAACAATCAAATAATATATGCATAGTGTGTAGATAAAATTAATATACAATCAATAATATTAGAGCTGCTAATAAGTAAAATAAGTCACATGTTAAATAAATATTATGCTTATTTATGACTAAATTGTTTAATCTTCAGAATATCTATCAGATCACACTAATCTCTAATTTTGAAAATATACTGAACTAGCTAGTCACCCAAATCAAACAAACATCAGAGTTAATCAGTAAATTTTATACGTATCATTATTAGGCTATTTCTTTTGAGTGATAATCAAAAAATAAGTAAAGACCAACTAAAGATGATTAA